>JAEMON010000005.1:4279283-4290373 GCA_030264115.1 Lygus lineolaris
GCAACCGCCCCTAAAAGTTCCATTCATGCAGCAGGAGTTAGTGAGCAAATTTTCAAAGAATAATTTTAACCGATTTCGTGGGTGATTCTTAAAGGAAATTTCACGCTGATTCCGAATATGCCATATGTTCCTATGTTTAGGATAGTAACTCAGACCAAAAACCTCTGCCTAGTTTTGCCAAAAATCGATAAGAAAATACAGAGGCTGTAACGTGACAGGAGGGCCTTGACGTTACACATCGGATCCAGCACTGTAGAATCCTATAGTGGCCAAGTCAGGAAACAGTTTGAAATGCAGCATTAATAACACTGATATAATACGCAGAATCTGTATTGGACATTTTGAATGTTTCGTGGCAGGAAGGAGAAAGAGAGTGGTGAACCACTAAATCAGATGTAGTGGTTCACCACTCTTTTTTTCCTTTCCGCTGCGAAACATTCAAAGTACCTACTAGAATGAATTAAAAGAATTAAACAACTTTGATACCCCATTTGTCCACTGAATTGTAACCCACTTTACCTGAACCAGTTGTAGAATATGAAGGAAAAATTCGTAGGCATCTTGTTGGTTTTTGGTGGAAAACTCTGGATGACCTTTCCCTACAAGGTTTTTAAACATGTGGGGCGATAATGGAGGGATGACTTTCTTCTCTACGCCCTCCGGTGGTGGGAGAGAGTACTTTCCAGACAGCAAACCGCAGGCTAGCTTGGCCCTTGAAAATACAAAACGAATAACAGGTAGTGAAAGAACTCAGCTTCGGCGTTGTTTTGTTGGCTACTTGCTTTTCCACATTTTCTCTGGCGTGGGTGGTTTGGAGGGAATTTCAAACGTCTGATTTAGGAAAACTACAACGAAATTCGATTGATGTGACCCATTTTTGTCCGTAACATAAGGTGGACCTTTCAGAAAATTAAATTTAAACAAATCATGAGCACTCCTTATTAAAAAAAAAACACACTCACATCTGAGATGTAAAATCCGATGTAGGATCTGTAGCAGCAGCTTCAAAGATGTGGCTGGCTCCTTGGTAATACCTAAATTTTAAAACGAACATTTATTTATATACTTAGATATCAGGCCCCTATTTAGAGAAAAAAATAAGGAAAATCGTCCATATCGATAGTAAAAGTGTAAGATCTCATAAGAACAAAACTTCAAATTTCACAGGAGACGAAAAAAACCTTCTCATGTTATGTTATGGTTTCATCGATTTTTGTCCTCCAGGCTGTTATCTGGTAACCTGTTATTGGAACCTCTTATTAAAAAATAACAGTAACAGGATAATATATTATTAAAAAATAACAGTATTAGGATAACCTTTTATTAAAAAATAACAGTAACAGGATAACGTGTTATTAAAAAAATATCAGTAACGGGATAACTTGTAATTTAAAATAATAACAGCAACAGGATAACCTGTTATTAAAAAATAACAGGTTATGTTACTGTTTTTAAAAATAACAGTAACAGGATAACATGTTATTAAAAAAATAACAGTAACAGGATAATATGTTATTAAAAAATAACAGTTTAGCCCATCCCTACTTACAAGGTCTTGCTACAGCCCTGGCAGGTTTTGACTTAAGAGTTTCTACACACGACCACAGAGAAGAGATGGGACAAAGGCGGGAAAAATGGCTTCGCCTGAAGGATCAAGTCCTAAAAGACAACCTGTTCCACTTAAAATCAGAAAATCGCCCAAAATCCGTCTTACGAGGTCTTACACTTTTACTAGTGATATACCAAGGAAAACATCCTTCCCGGTTTTTATCTGTGAGGTGATACAAAACATAGGTAACGAACTTGTTGATGAAGTCTGGAATGGTGAACATGACTTGCACAACTGAGTTCAAGTAACAAGAGTTGCCCATGTTGTTGATTCCAGTGTAGCCAGGCCCGTAAATAGGTTTCAGCTGTGATGCTGACTCTTGCATTGCAGCCCATTCGCCGTACCTTTGATTTAGGTCAACTTCCAACTCCGCCATGCTTTTATCAGTCTATCGAGAGAAAATTCAGGAGTGTTGAAAAAAATTATAGGAAGGTAACAAGCAGATATGGACCACATTCAATTCGTAAATACGAAAATTAATTCACGGTACGAATTTGTTGTTAATGCGAATTTAAATTAATTCGCAAACCAAAATTGTTTTAATTCGACTTAATTATATTTCACAACTTCATTTCAAGTTTAAATTAATTTGCGAATTATGCTCAGAAAATTTAAAATATTTACTAAAAAATGTGAGAATAGAAAAAAATGCACAGGAAATGTGTGAATTAAAAGTATCTACAAGAAAAGTTGTGAATCGGAAGATTCTCCGCATTTTGCAAGAAAATACCACCAAAAAATCACAACTTTTCGTGTAGGTAAATTAATTTTAATTCAAATTTTGTGTGATTTTATCAACTTACACAATTTTGAGTAAAAAATGCACATTTTCTGTGAATGATTCACAAATTTTTGTGAGAATTGATTTTAAAATAAAGTTGTGAATTAGAGTATAATATTATTTGCATTCACATGTCATTTTATTTGAATTCAAATTTACAACATTTCGGTTTGTGGTTTATTTTAACACATTTAGTGCTAAATTAATGCACTAAAACAGGCTTAAGCCCCCCTCCGAGTCTTCACACCCAGCGGGAGGGCACTTAAGCGCCCGTCTCCTTCCTCACACCTGTACCTGAGGAGGGAGTCGTACTTCCCCACCAAATCGCTTGGAAGCCCCCTTTCTCTTCACTATCTATTCAGTACGACCCTGGCTGGCACCCAGTATAAACAGGCGCTCATGCCGAATTGTGAAATAAAAAATACACATATTTTTATGAGTGCGAGCATTATTCGCCAAAAAAAATGTTCAGGGTGATAGGGTTTACACAATTTTGGCTCCTGAAAGTGTTACTTGCAGTGTACTCCTGTGTGTGACTGAAAGTGTTAAGTTGCACTCACGAAAAAAATTAGCAGTTTGAATTAATTTACATTTGATTATGAATTAAATTTTCCGCTGGAAACATGTAATAAAATCTTTGGAAACGAGTAACAGGTACTCGAAGAATAGAGGATACAGTGGATAAGAAGGTCCACAAGCAGGGTAAAGGCCATATGTCAACTGAGCAGTTTTATGATTTTTTGTCTCGATATTTTCAAGCTCGAAATCAGCAACAGAAGAAGAATAAGGGAGTGAATAATGAAGAGGAACAAGTGCTGTACACTTCAAATACAGCGCATTCCAATGGAATGCAGTTTTATTGATATCAGGTTAGTGCTTGAAATGGACATGAATGAGTAGCACCCAGCGTCTTAAAAAGCGTTTTCCTATTTAAAAAAAAAAAAGCTTCATGTAACTGAATAACTGGAAATGGAAGAAGTGAGACTCAATTACTGACAGAGTTGTAACCTGTTACCTTCAAAAGGAGTCGCAGAAAATGGCGTTGGTGAAAAAATTTGATTTTAGAAAAATTCTAAAAATGTCTGAATATCTCAGTGAGCTTAACCCTTTGCATGACACGTGAAATTTTTCTAGTGTCTGGTGACACGTGGACTTTTTCGAACTACCACCCTTGATTGATGCAAATTATGCTGTTCTGCATATCCAAAATGTAACTTTTTTGAATGTACCTATAACTGTAAATGTAAGGGTAGTAGAAAACATTTCAACATTGTTTCTTTCGACCAATATAACCAATTTCAACATAATGATTAGAAAACAATTTTTGAATTTTGAAAATGTTTTCTTCAATGAATGAAACAACATTTTTATTTCTTAGAATAAAAAAGCAGCCTTATTTCTTTGACTTCTTTCTACATTGAGTAGGTTTACAAAATGACAAAAAAAATCTATAAAATATTTCTACAAAAATGTCCACAAAATACATTTTGAAATAACGACGAAATGAACGTAGTAGTTCTGTTTTACAATGAAGTTTTTTTCTACTCAGTCTTCCAGAATAAGAAAAGTCAAACTAGAACCACACCAGTCACTCAACAACTAACTGAAAGGAATTTACGGAGGCGCTCGGGGTTCTCATGAGCTCCATTGTTGCCAACACAGCCCCTTCAATTTCCCTCATGAGTCAAAAAAGCCTACGTGTCATGCAAAGGGTTATAACTGCTCCGCCAGGATGTGCGCTCTGGTATGGGGGTCCTTGGGAAATTGCTGAAACGTTTTGTTCTTCCATTCCACGTTCGGGACTAAGAAAATGCAGGACAGACACTTGCTAGTCTGAAATGGCCTTAACGAACTATTGAGGGAAGAAACTGAGTGGAATTATTATCTTACCTTCTCGAGAGATTGAATGTTGATCCCAAAGTGAGCCAAGTGAGCGATCAAATCTGGATCATCAACCATATCATCTTCATCGTAACTGTACACATCTCCTTTCCCTTCTTTTGTAATCGTCCCCAATTTCACAGCCAAAGGATACCCTGAAGAAAATTTATAAAATGACTAAGTTATAAATGAATTAATGTAACTACCAGTCAAAGGGAATAAATTTGGTACTGTCAGCTCACAGATTCAAAGAAAATACACTGCCAAGGACATGGCACAGAAGCTTCCTCGTGGCCTTCACAATATGTTACCATCAAATTTTTAGAAAACTAGAAATGACTGGTTCGCCATGCTCATGACGATAGAATGCAGGGCAACCAAAAATTAAAATATCTTTATTTTTAGGCAATGCAAAGCACGGGGGCGAAAAAGATTTAAACCCGCCATTTCTCCTCACACAACGGCTAAAATTCGCCGGAAAAAAACGGCGTCTCTCTAAGTTGGCGCTTGCTCAGTAGATATTACTGATCCAACCATGATGAAATTCATGGGTCTTGAGTCAGCCCCCAACTACCCTCCGAGTTTGAGCGAAATCGTTCCATTACGAACTGAGATATCGTAGTTCCAGGAAATTCACGTTTGCGCATGCGCACACGCTACTAATGGTCCGATGGTTATCCAATTAATAGGGCACTTATCTAGGGGCTAGCCCGGACCATCTCTGAAAATTTCACCGCAATTAGTCTAGTAGTTCCAGAGTTATGGCCATGAAACACATTTCAAAATTGCGCATGCGCAGTACTTATTACTGATACAATAATGTCGAAATTAGGAGGTACTGGTAGCCCTGAACTACCCACTGAAAAAAACGGCGTTTCTCTAAGTTTGCGCTTGCGCAGTAGATATTACTGATCCAACCGTGATGAAATTCATGGGTCTTGGGTCAGCCCCCAACTACCCTCCGAGTTTGAGCGAAATCGTTCCATTACGAACTGAGAAATCGTAGTTTCGGGAAATCCACGTTTGCGCACGCGCAAACGCTGTTAGTGGTCTGATGGTGATGAAATTCATAGGGGACTCTCTCGGGTCTGACTCAATTAATCTCTGAAAATTTCACTGAAATAGGTCTAATTGTTCCTAATCGTCCACGCTCTGCTACCAGCTATGGAATATATCCACAAACTATTTAAGGTTTCTATCGTTTTACAAAGAACTAGACAGTTTCACGTTTCTAGCATGAATGAATCATTTTTTATTATAACAAACACAATCTAGGAGAGTCTCAATGCAGCCGCGCCGCCTCAATGCGCGCGGGTCCGCGACAACCCAGGCGCTGCATTGAGACTCTCCTACACAATCTCTGTCGCTACCAGCGATCACCTGTAGAATCTTGTAAAAGTAAAATAACCAACTGGGTAAAATATTCGCAACTCTGCGACAGTAGCGTCTATAACAACAAATTTCAACTTTGCGCTTGTGTATAGTAGCTTTTACTGAGCCAATCGTTACGAAATTGATAGATGATTGTCAAATTCTTAAAGTGTTTTTGTTTAATTATTAGAATGCAGCAGCCTGCTTCCATGGAATGATTGCAGGCTAATTACATGCTTGAATTAACTAACTTTACAAGTGAGTTTTAGATGATAAATGAACTAACTTTCGTGTCTTTCATTATACAAAATAAATAGGTAATCTGCGGGAATAAAAATCATAATACTTCAAAGTCTATAGCTTCTAAAAACAAAACCAACTCTCTCGTATGTTTTTGGACCAACACAATGACATCACACGGCCATTCACCCCCCTGAAGGACGCACTTCCGCTCTAGCTGAGCTCGAGGAGCCTCCAAATATGAAGTCATACAAGATGAGACTCCAATCTTGAATGTCAACGGAACCACAGGAACAGACATCTGTCTCCGCCAAGTGAAATCGGTGCAGAAGTCTTTAGTCTTCCATGACCAGAGAGCAGCAACGTCATTCTCCAGGAAACAGGGAACGACGTCTTCATCCGATCGGTTATCGTCGGGAATATACTCCTAATACGCTATGTTCGTTCTTAAAGCGTCAATGAACGACCTTAAGCTTAACGACCTTAGAGCCAGCCATCAACTATCCTCAGAATTTGAGCGAAATAGGTCAATTAGGATCTGAGATATCGCTGTCTCAGGAAATTCACGTTTGCGCATGCGTTCACGCTACCTATAGTCCGACGGCGATGAAATTCATAGGGGACCATCACGGGGCCCTACCCGCACAATCCCTGATAATTTGATTGAAATCGGATCAAAATTGTGGAAGTTATGGCTGTGACAAGGGAATGTGGACAGACAGACAGACACGAAATTTGTTCAGGAGGCCCTGAAACGCAAAATGCGAGTTGAAATTTTGATTTTGGAAAAATTGTTTTCATTTCGAAAGTGAAAACAAAGCTTCCGCTGCCCTGCAGACTCGGAAGCATAATGTGTGATGATTCATGAAAAGAATTTATGGTGCTGCGGCCGTAGTAAAAAAAAGGACTTAAGTTCCACAGAAATGTTGTCCTCCTTTATACCATTCCAACATGATGGAGATGCATAAACCGAATCAATCAAAGACTATCGATGTTAACCCTTTACCTCCAAGGCCCGCGATATCAGGCAAAAATTAGATGTAACCTGGAACCGAGACCCTGCTTTTCGCGCAAATGATCAGCCCCGTGCGGGGCCCAAGGCCCTCTTTATCAGGTTCTTCCGCCATCTATCTTCAGTCGAAATAACTATTCTCTGTAGGAGTGGAGAAATATATCACCATGGAAGTCTTCTTTTTTATATTATCCATCATTCTAAAGTTATAAAGCTTCCCTGATAGATGACGGAAAGACTGTCTTTCTGCCATCGTGTCATGAAAGGTTGAAAAATGTTCCAGCTGTGGGGGGCGCTGGAGGTCAAAGGTGGTTCGGACGTCGCGACTCAGTTGCGCGCAAACGTCCAGTAACGAGAAGGTTAAGAAACCACGATTTGAGTATGGTCTATCATTAGGGATGCCAACATTGACGTTTTTCTTTCGATGTATATTAGTCATCGATAGTTGGCTGCCGATGTTCCAAAACAAAGAGTAGTTTTGATAGCTGGAGGAGGAACAAGAACTGCATTTTAGGAGTGATTACTTCTTACTTCTTACTCGAGAGTGAATAAGGTCCTTCCCAGTCCTTCAAGCGAATTGAACTTCCCATCACTATTAGTTACCTGTCTCTCGGTAGTATTGGAGAGCATGCTCGTTGCCTCCTGTGCCATCATAGAATTTCCTGCCACAGAGGATGGAGCCATCCGTCAAATTAAGCCACAGGTTGCTGTCCAAGTCGCATTTCTCGCACTTCCATCCACTAGGAGGAATTTTCTTCCCATTGTCGAGCTGACGTAACGTGGCGGCATGTCTAAATAGAATTAAAAAAAAAAAATTTTAATTCCAGGTAATACACAACGTGAGGACAGGTTTGAGCAGAAAAGGGGTTGAAAGGGAGCGCGTGACGTCATTTAGGTTCAGAAGTATTTGAACCAATAATTATTATGTTTTCGTCCTTTCTCCGTGACATTTACAATCAATCCCATCGTTTCCAATCGATACATCAAGTACTAACTCGATAATTTCTCACAACTCTTGTTACAACAGTTGTTCTGCCTGTCAACAATCGTTTTGACTTTCCAACAGCAGTTTTCAACAGTTGTGATAACTTCAAAGTTACAGAACCCCCCCCCCCCCCCCCCCCCCCCTGATTCGATTCGAGTTGGGCGCGTGTCAAACCCCCTTAGATCTGTAAGGGGAAGATGTAATTTTGAACTGTTACGGCCTGAAACTGGAGCAGATGAGAACATTTACAATAAAGATCAGTATCTGCACACTGATATTAAAACATGAAAATGAAACATGATGAAATAATTTTGAAATAACATAATATAAGGGGATACTCACTTAGAAACCATACGGATTTCTCCGTCCCACGTTTGGTTCATGGCCTCCAGTTCTGCCAACTTAGTGGCAGAATCTGCCTGAAGTATAGCTTGAACTGAATTCACCACCTGGAATGCAAAAAATAATAACAATAATAATAATAATAATAATAATACATAAGCATGGTCAAGTTCGGCCAGAACATTTGATTGAAAAATTCCTGAAAAGTACATACTTCGTAAAATAAAAAAACAGCTACTAGTATTGGTCAACTACTCTGATATTCTGAGATTTGCATATAGAAGAAAATCTCCAAGTTTACTCTATATTATATATACCTGATATTGAATCACAGGTCAGTCTCATTCAGTTCTTAAACTAGCATTCAGTATAACTGCTTAGCCCTAATCATAAATCTAGCGTGAAAAGGCTGAAAATATTGAGACCAAATAGGAATTCCGTGAGCAGAATAATACAGGTTTTTAGATAAAAAAATGCTGAATAGATCATATCTTAACAAAAACCAAGCTTCTGAAAAAACAACGATCAAAAATCCCTATCTATTTATCAATTAAGAAACTCATATGGGACCTTATGGGGCCAGACCCGCATAATCCCAGAGAATTTGAACAAAATCTGAGGAAAACTCTGGAAGATATGGCGGAAATGCGGAAAGACAGACAAGGAACCAATTTTTTCAGGAAACTCTCAAACGTAAAATGCGAGTGGAAATTTCAATTTTGGAGAACAGAAATATTTCGATTCTCAAAGTAAAAACAAAGCTTTCGCTACCTTTGGTAGTTTGAAAATGAGGAAGTTATTTTTCCCTGGAAACGATTGGTTGTACGGGAAAAGCATCAGAGATATTTTGGAAAATGTGACCATTTCCGTGTCGCTAATTTTGTGGCCATTTTCGTGTCGCTGAATTATGTGACATTTTCGGGCAGTTAAGTCATGGCTAAATCATGATCCGTGCTAAAACAAACCACAAGCTCCCAAAGCAACCACATCGCTTATGACTGACAACCAAGATGGTTAAAAATCAAGAAACACATAACATTATATTCTCAAGAAACCCATTATAGAAAATAATATAAGACTAACAATAGCCCGGTAGTATCAATAGTCCTATAGAATCAATTAATAGTCCTATAGAATCAATTAATAGTCCAATAGTATTGATAATTTCGGGACAATATGATCGGTAAGTACTATCAATTACCTAAACTATCGATAGTTTTACATCACTATGAACAGGGGCCTGAAAGCTAGGGGTGGGGGGAGACGTCAGAGCAGCGATGTCTGGGAGTGAGGAACAGAAGTTTATGGTCGATACTAAAGTGGCTTCATAGTGTCTAACAAAACACAGAGATGAGATTTTAAGCCGAACGAGAACCATGTGTATACTGGAAACTTCTCAGCTCCAAAAATTGTATCCTTTGAGCAACTGGCAGGGTAGCCAAACGGTTAGCATCACGGATTTAGTGAAGTTGTCTTTAGATTATCCTGAGCTTCGTAGCTCGAATACAGACTCTGACACCTTATTTTTTTGGCCTGGCTGTGACCACAGGTTAGTTCCATTTCTCGACCATAGGGGCAGGCTGATTGAACAGGGGATTTCCCCCTCGCCCTAGCTTTCACCTCCGTTAGTTTATGTTACTCAGTGACTATGAACACCATTTACTACCTTGCAACCTCGCCAGGAACTTTGGTGCTGCCGTTCAAGCACAAACTGTTACAAACAAACGGACAAATGGAGCGAACGTAATTCGTAATTTAATTCGTCAATTTAGATAGATGGGATTCGTTTACCTGGGAAGGAAGTTTTTCACTTGGGTACGGTATCGTTAGGAAACCAGGCAGAACCACTACAGCGTAGTATTCGGTGATTTCCACATTCTTCTTGTCTGGCTCAAATCCACCCTCAATCCCAATTGCCAATTTGGTGACTTTCCTTTCAGGGCCATCGGGTTGTGGCTCTTCCTTCTAGAAATAGGTAAGATGAAATCGTGTTACACGCTGACGAGTTTATTATACGCCGAGGACATTCCAAGTAACATACCAAGACTCACCTCAATACGATCTCTCTTGAGGTGAAGGAAAACTGCGTTACCGGTTTTTCGATGATGTCTTTCGACATGGTCCCGTCCGAAGCCGAGAAATGTGTTCAAACAGACGTACAATCCAGTTTCGTGATCCTGCAAAAAGAAGGAAGGATTGTAAAAGTAGGTGCAGAAGGCTACACATCTTAAGGCCACAATCCTGAGAGAAGTAAATAATTGAATATTAACATGATAACACATAGGTATATATTATAGTGATTGAGGGATCATACGTGTAGTGGTGAGGGGGGGATATGGAAGGGGGCCATAGTAGAGGGGGGGGTTAGGACTGACAGTCGGAGGAGGCTCCAAGGGCTTTAGACGAGAAAGTAACCCGTACGTCGGACTGCATAGAAAAACCCACCTTCTTCGCCGAGCTTTCGGAATATTATTATGAGAGGTGCAAAAGCGGAGGCAAGGCGGATAAAGCTCTCAGGTGGCAGCGCATAATGGCGGCGCGCGATGGCCGCCTTGTCCGGGCGACGTGGTTGTACGCGTTGCCGCTAGAGTGCGCTCGTGGGAGGGTCGGTGCTGTCCCACCCATTGTTGCAACAAGGGAATAAGCGTGGGGAAGAGTTGGTATGGGCCGAAAACATTTGTTTTAGGCACAACTTCGATGACAAATACTTGACGAGACCACAAACAACAGAGTGATATATTCAATCCGATATTACAATGTGGAAAGAAGAGTAACAATAATACTGACAAGAAAACGAGCGGAGGAAATATGTGGCAACGGCTACGGCTATGGGCCGAAAACATTTGTTTTAGGCACAACTTCGATGACA
>JAEMON010000005.1:4331688-4346654 GCA_030264115.1 Lygus lineolaris
TTTCAATAAAAATTGTAAAAAAATCATGCGCAGACCCCATTTTTGATACAAATCCGTATTTGTTGAGAATGTCATATCTGTTCAAACGTACCAAACACAAAATCACTATTTTTGATCTAACACGCCTTTCAGATTGTCATCAAATATGAGTGTAATATGAGTTAGCAAAAACTGAGCGGACATACGTCAAATGGCACTGGTAGCACAGTAATGGAGGATATGCTGCGTGGCTGAGGGTACGCCCAAGCCATGTGAAACGCACTGGGAAACACAACTTGGTAAGCGAGAGGCAAGTCTGGTTGAGGGTCAGAATTGACAAACTGAAACGCGCCAGCTTGCAAATCATCCTTGTAGTATTGGTCTTCTTCGTCGCTTTTATTACTGCAAGTATCTCCTCCAACTGAGGGAGTTAAGGCAATTCAATTAGTGAGAATCGGCTTATTGGATATCATTCAATGTATAGAAAAGCATACGTCTCTTGTTACTAACCTTCAGAAATCTTCTCAACTGATTCTGTATCTCTTTGTTTCTTCATAATGATGGGATAGAACTCTTTGACGATTTCGAGGAACGACGCGATCTGTTTCTGAGAATGTTCCACAATTAGGACGTCCGACGTCAATTGGACTGTGAAAAGAGGTGTCGCTATCCAAGGTTCCCATGAGAGATTTCCTGTCACTGTGAATGACCATGGGTTGAATATGACGTGGGAGCTTCTACTGCATACCGACAGCACGACGGATTCCACGGTAAGCGTTCCGTAGGTTTGGTTTATGCTTGGAAAGTTGACGCTTCCCACCAAAGAACTAATGCTCAGAAGAGCGCTCTTCTTCACTGAAAAAGCAGCAGGTAACGAAGACACAATCGTGAACCAATGATGTACCAGTAGGTTAGATAGGTAGGTATCATGACTAGGTACAAACAAAATTGAATTGAAGACAACAAAAACCAGCTGTGAACAAACTATTTTTGAATGAATAGTGTTTTGATAATTAGCAAACAACCACATTCGAAATTCTAGCCTAATGCTCTTCAAGTTGAGCTAGTGAAGCCTCTGCCCTGTGGAGCGAGACGAGACAGCAGTGTCAGGCCGGGTATCCCACTTCTACGCCCATCTCCGACTACTATACTTATTTTGACTATGCTCCAGCCAAAAATGATTGAATAATTTTACAATGAAATTTAGGTTTATTTTCACTTACCTAATGACGAAGCGATAAATTCCAAAGCAATCTGTTTAGTTGAAAAGTTCATTGAAGATACCAAAAGTTGCCTATCTTTCTTCTCTTTGCCAAGATTCAATTCATGAACACTGTAATGAAATAGAGAACAAGAAAATATTATTTATTGCGTATAAAAATAAATCAATTTCGAAGAAAGTTTAACAATGATCCATGACACGTACTTGGACATTCTCGACGAGCAACTGTTCTGGTCCAATGTATCCAACAGTAATAAGTGTGTACCCTCGAGGAATTTTATGCTCTCAACCCTGGTGGTGAGTTTTAAAGGACGTCCCATTTCTACTGATATCTGGAAACGTAAATCAATAGTCATTAACTGAGATTAGGACGCCTGTCAAACCACTGCTCTCCTTTTCTAGGCCCAATACTTCCAAGCGCAGCCCATGGTAATTATCCAACCACCCATGGCTAACGGCAAAAAGAAGAATCACTAGCGAAAATAGATGGCATACTATTAGGAAACAAAACCTCAAGTTGGGCATTTACTTACATTAGGAAGTTTCATACCAGAGCGAACAGATTTGAAATTACATAGAGCGGGTGGTATGCCTTTGTAAGGATCGGGATCACCTTCCTTTGTGACAATGAGAATTTCGTTGAAATCATTTTCCTCAACTTTGCCGTTGGTGAAATGTTCAGAGCATCCGTGCTTTACAGCTAGATCAAACACCGACGCCTGAAAATAAGCAAGTTGTATGTAACGTTGTTGATAGTAGGTGAATTGGCATGTATTATTAATTTAAGGTTCCTATTTCACAATCCCTTTCTTGTAATAAATAACAAATAATAATAAATGTAAAATGCCAAAAATACTGGTAAACTTGTAAAATTTCACTTCATCAACCACCTTTTATTTGTTTTTGTAAGTGATAAACATCATTTTGATCGTTTTCAGAATAACACAAGTATTTCAGAGTGAATAGAGTTACTGTTATTAATCGAGATGATTTTGGGTCTTTCCAACTACATCAATCCTTAGCCGGAAACACGAACTTGGAATATCTAGATAGGACACGGATGGTATTGACTTGGATGGTTTTACATTCGTGTTTCTAACAATCGATTAATCATTAGTCAGGAACACGACTGTCAAAAAGCCTTGGAGATAGAAATAGCAAAGGCGCTACGTTATTCGCCAAGTGCTGAATGTTTGGTGAATGCACCTCTCAAGCGGGAATGGGGTCTGCGCATGATTTTTGTTTACAATTTGTATTGAAAGGGAATTGATTCAAAATGATCATAGTGGGGTTATTTCATAATTATGTGGTCTCCCTATTTTTTTATCGACGAAGAAAAATGTGAACGTTTGAAAAAATGCGCGCGGAAATGGAGCGCGCTGATTGGTCGAAGCGCATCCATGCGGAGAATGTCGGAACCATCGGAACGGTGTTTGAGAGGGCCAGCAAGGGGTGTGACGTACGTACCTCTGGAGGTACCTACGTCACACCCCACCGCGAAATTCAAAACATTCCATTTTAACATGACGATTTCTGCTACCACATGGAGTTTTTTATCCTGATAAATAAAGTTGACTAGTCATGGGAACTCGAATAACATAATTAATGGGTTTTTTCCAATTTTTATTTCTCATGCGCAGACCCCATTGCCACGAATCGTGCTCGCCTCGGGAACAATGAATATTCGTACA
Source organism: Lygus lineolaris (assembly GCA_030264115.1). NCBI lineage: Eukaryota > Metazoa > Arthropoda > Insecta > Hemiptera > Miridae > Lygus > Lygus lineolaris. The sequence continues at coordinate 4,334,581 of JAEMON010000005.1, forward strand.
GTTGGCACGACGCCATCGGAGAATCTTTCTCTTTTCAGAGAATTCTTTCTAAAAAGTATTACGGGTACCTACCTTGTAAATGCATGAGTCGCCGTGTTTTTCGACTGAAACGAAAGGTTGCGAGACAGAGAAATAGAGGAGTGGTTGTGTCTTCGAAGTCCTCTGATCTGTGGAATAGAGTTTGATGGTGACTCCTTTACCAATAACTAGAAGGTCAGTAGGGACTGTTTGTGTTCTCTGCCTCAGGCTGAAAAGAGTTTTGATTTATTTAATTATTTGAACAGAAACAATAGTATTGTAGGTACTCAAGTATTTTTTTAAATTTAGGGATGACTTTTAAAACGTAGCTCTGCCGAGTGAACAGGGGAGACACTGGAATATTTACCAACTGGATTTAAATTAAACGAATGTCTGGTCAGTCATACCAAAGAAGGATAATAATTACTTTTTGGTATTAATAGCAGTTGATGAAGAGACTGTGACCAATGAACTATTAGCTCTCCGGTAGATCCTCTCAAACTTTACTTCTGTGAAAAAAAAAAGAGTTACTTCTAAAAGAGGGCTGATTATTTTAGAAATAAGTACTGTTCCAATGCGAATAAGTACATGTTTTGAACTACTCACATAGTTGGAAAAGACCGGTAAATTCCAAAAAAAATACATATTACATAATTATGAATTCCATGAACTCTTCAAGATTTTCTCAACACAAGCCCACAAACGATCCATCCGCCGGTTTCTAGTGGATTTTTCAGGCTTAACTGACAGGCCTGCCAGTAGGTACTTGTACGGCTACCTACCTTTATCATTACAATAGACCATCCCATTGGTCGGATGATTGTTATTACAAATAATAAAGAAGGAAATACATACGAGTAGTCGGGTTGGTTATCACAGAACCTTCAATTGATTCGATTCCGCTGTCAACAAAGGTGGCATTGCAGGAATCTGCGGACAACGAGTCTGATGTTTCGGGAACAACTAACATGGTTTCGTGGTGAAGTGCTTTTAGAAGACGAAGTTGATCAAGACTTATGGAGAGGACTATTTCAGAGATAACGTTAGCCTGAAACAGAACAAAACTCCAACATGCAATTAAGCAAAATCAACATAAAATGGATATTAAAATAGTTCAATTTCACAACAACAAACAAATAAACAATTTGTAAAGTAAGTAAACAACCTTTCCAGTCTGGATTTTCGCCCGTCTCCAGCTCCCATAATGAGCTGTCCTCCGAAGGGAGGATCAGATTTCTTTTGTGGATATTGCTTGTGGCTACTCATTGGCCTAACCCTCTTGAGTGCAGAGGGGATCGCCGACAGCTCAAGGTGGAAGTACTGAGATGTGTGGTCCCAACCACACAGGGGGTCACCTATCCAAGTACTGACGACGCTGCTGACAGCATAACTTCGGTGATCTCACCACATAAATAAACTTCGGTTTATTCTACCAGATAAAGCCGTCAACATTTTTTTTACTACGGTACCAGGAAGAAGGAGAAGAAAGTTCCTCAATGTTAAATTTCGTGCGGGAAAATATTCCTACTTCAACAGCAATCTAGCGGGGAAATGTGGAACTAGAAATATAAATAGGTTTAAACAATTCGACTATTCTATCAATATCCAAGATTTACATATACGACAATTGATACGTAGCTAACTTTACTCTAGAATCCTGAACAAAAGTGCACGTTAAAATGTAAATATACCCCTTCAAGTTTCAGAATTTTGATGACTCAGGAACAGCGGGTCCCAAAGGCCCGTGAAAATGGCGGATCATGAGGAAACACAGAAAAACAAGGAACAAAAATGGTTTAGAAAGCTTTAGAAACGTAAAAAGCAAAAGGAAATCTTGATTGGACAAAAAATCTTTTCAATTCTTGCACAATTCCTTGCTACCTTTGGTAGTGAGGAAGTAAAAATCATTGAAAGGAAGCGCTGGTTCGGGAGCCATAGTGGTTATTACTCTTATTACTACGAGCTTCAGCTCGTTGGCACTAGGGTTCGGGTGTGTCTAGGTGGAAAACAGGCTGCACGATTCTGGGTATCGAGTGGAACTTCCTTCTCCTTCTTCCATGACGGTACTTTTATTGATATAATGTCTACAAAAATAAACCATTCACGCATTTGTACGAGTGTAATCTAATCTACTTTCCAATATTTTTCAAGGCCATTTTGCTTTTTACCTCAAAGTTTAATCCGCTAATGACGAACCCGCAGGTAACGATAGGCGGAGCGAGTATGAAACAGATCTTGGCCGTTGACAGCAGAGGCGTTAGGCAGGCTCCTCTATGAAGGGCAGTGGCGCCACCTGAATTCCAGTATACAGCAGGATTGTCGAGCACCCCACTTTGCTCCCCACTCACATGTGGCGCTAGGTCTTCCCAGTTGGCTGGAAAATGATAACGATAGAGTAGAAAAATATTATTTTTATATTATGGAAGTAGATATTGTTCATGATTTGGTTAAAACTGTAGTCTTAGTCATGCTTTTCAACATAAATAAAAGGAAGGTACTACCAATTGAATTTTGTTTTCATCTCACCTGTACTAATCTGGAGAGTCAAATCTAGCTGATACTGCCTATCTTCAAGTTGAGAACCAGGAAGGGTAGTAACTCGGGCCCTTTGAGCGCTAGAGTAGATGTCCGATCGTAAGATTTTTCTTGACACAGGATTAACAGCTTCGTGTCTGAGAGCAACATCGTCGATCTAAAAGTGAAATATTATCCAAACTGGTTCTATAACTGACTCAACCTAACACGCGTTATCGTTATCACTCTCCGCTTACATTAGGATATCTATTTTATAGTAGGGTTATATTAGTTATCTTCTCTTCTTGTATAGCATTTCCGCATTGGCCAAGACATTTTCCACATCGGTTTAGACCTTTCCCACATAGGGTTTTTACCACAAGTGGTTAACATCCCAAGTGGAAAAAGTTTAAACCAGTGCGGGAAAAGCCTAATCCTGTTTTCAAATGCTACCGATACAATATTATATGAACTCTTTTGCGTCACCACCAACTCATTCAGAGAATGGAAAACGTAACAATCACCTGCATCGAACTTACAAGCAGAAGCCCAGTAACCCAGGGATTGAGAATACACCTCCAATACTCTCCTGTTATTCACAAACCAACTTACCGGTTTCAACTTCAACCTTTACAAGCCTTCATCAGCTCGTAAAAATGGAGGGATATGGTTGGTACGAGACAAGAAATACTAGCGTTTAAACAATTTGCTGTCAGTGCTATCTTGTTCAAATTGTTTACAGCATGTACGTATAGTCTTTCTCTTCCAATAGTTTTTCAGGTCGGATAGTTTTTTGATATGATTAAGAAAACTATCTATTTTTAGTATCCGTGCACTAGAGTATCAATCTGTGCACTTTGAGTATCCATGTTGGAGTAAAGTGGACAACCCCACTACAGCGCCGGCCAATTCTAGAGCCAGATTTATAATATTTTTCATGCACTTAGGAACACCCAAAATTAATTCCCAATACAACATTTTATTCGTTACATTGACTAGTTTTTTAAGGCAATAAAAAATGTTTGGTATTTTTTTTCATTTTCTATCTACCCACTAAGTGGAAAATCATTAGTATTTGTGATCTTGCTTATACCAACCATATCCCAATATTCTTTAGGGTTTCAGGGCTTGTTATGGCTTTAACCTGGTATCAATAACATTAGATGAAGTTTTCTACTCCCAACCCTTAGATTTTAGTGGGTAGTTATTTGTTGCTCGTATTTCGTCGCTTAAGAAGCAACACGCCCTATGAACCAAATCCCAATTTTTCAGGAGGAGGAAAAAACTGAATCCAGTTTTTGATCACCTGTCCCTTTGTTTCCCGTTATTCAGTCACTTCTTGCCTTCCGGTGGTCGTCAATACTGGAAAATAGTATTTTAAAAGAAAATAGGCAATTTCGGTTGATACAGGGTGTTGTCCGAATAGGTATTTGAGGTATTGAGGTCGATGGGCGTTTTATGTTTTTCGAGTATTTCTCGATTTTCTAGTATGGTTGAAGCAATTCTGAGCTAAACAGTCGATGCAGCATGAGAAATCGAATAAGAATAAGTCAAAACCTCATTTTCGTGAAAATGGTCGATAGGGCGTGTTGCTTCTTAAGCGACGATTTGAACCTTATTGGTTAATTTAGTGAACAAACTGAATTCTTTCCGGTCAAGTATTATTATTCTCTAAACCTCAAAACTTCAAAAAAACAAAGAGATTATTAATGCGGATAATTAGAAAAAACTGTAGGACTTACATGAACGACAACAGTGTCGTGTTGACATTTCTTCTCTGAAGGAAAGTATGAGCTAGGCACAAAAGCTCTGATCTGTTGAATGTCCAAATACACGAGAGGAAGGTCGGACGTGGTGAATTGGTCGAGCGGTGCTCCTCCACCCGCAACACCAACAGCTTTTCTCTGGATCATTGGCTCGATAACTTTCATGAATTTCCCAAGTACGAGCGGAGCCAAAACAAAGTCCAACGGCTCGATCTTCAAATCCAGCTCCATCACGTACCGAGTGCTTGGAGTAAGTTTCTGTCTCACACTTTCCTGGTGGAACCCAGAAAACGTCATCATTACACATAAAAACGACTGCCAAATGGTGTTTCTAGGATTTCTAAGATTACCAAGAACTTCATAGGAGATCATCTTGAGGTCGTCAATTAGTCCCTAAGTAACTATCCACCAATTAAAAAAAAGGATTTTTTAAACTGTGATAAATTGAAGTTGGGAGCATTTCCACGTTTGTGCATGCGCAGTGGCTACTATTGATCCAATTACAATTAAATTCATACGGAACCGAGTAGGGCTCCACAACCTTTACAATTCCTGGAGATATCATCAAAATCTCATGCAGTTTGGGGAATGGAGTCTGGGCATGGGTGTGAATTTTCAACTTTTGAGCACAAATTCGGATCCAACACCCTCAAAAACCCCAAATTGCCAATTTTCAGTTCAGAATTCCACCAAGTTTGGCTATAAAATGGGTGGAAAGAACGCTTGAGACGTAGTAACCGAGGTTCCCCACCAGACGGGTGCGGGGTGGGATGACGGAGAAACTTCTAAATTCATGACCCATTTTCCCTCACAGAGACAATTCAATTGAAAAATAACCATGCACAGAAGCCATTATGCGTGAGGTAAGGGTTTTGTAGCAATTCAATAGAAATGTTAGAGTGAACTACTCCTTCAGAATCTCACTTCAATTCATCCCTTGAAAATTACGAAATAAAGCGTCGAAACGTAGGGATTATCATGATTACTTATTTCTGACCAAATCATGATAAACTACAACTCTTGCTGAAACAAATACATTATGTAAATTTGAAAGTGTTAAATTTCAGGAATCATTTTAGAATGGTCTGAAACGGATTACCATGGAGAAACTTTCCAAAAATTTGCATAACTAAAACTTTGAAGCAACTGCAATATAGCCGAAACGTCTTCGCCAAAAAGGAACAATTGAATTCGCTTCAGAGCTTTCCAACGAGTGGGAAACAATTTTTGTGGGGTGGAAAATGAGGAAGTCATATATTTCCCTAGCAACGTTTGGTTGTACCTGAAAAGCATTAAAAAACTGATGTTCTTAGACGAAATGGTCAAACAGCGCGAAAGAACACCTTCTTTTTTGTTTATAACCTGATTTTTCGCACCCTTGGAGGTTTCCACTTTCCCAATTCCTTCTAGATTTCGTGGGTGAATAATCGATTTTATCCTTATCTGTTGGATGGCTGCCTGACGGATAATTCCCCGTTGATAAACACGCCAGCTGTGGACAACACTTTCATCTTCAAGACAGCGCTATCTGTCAGGTTCCTATCCGACAGATAAATTGGTGAATTTACAAACCGGCCCTCAAAGGTGGAACATGAGCGAAAACCGGTCTCGAATTTCAAGGGGGGGAGGGGGGGGGGGGGGGGGGGGGGGGGGGGGGGGGGGGGGGGGGGGGGCTCAGCGCCGAGAATCTACTTCGTCACAAGCGTTCTTTTCACCAGTTTTATGTTGAACTTGAAGGAATTTCGAGCTGAAAATCGGAAATTCGGAGTTTCTGAGGGTGCTAAATCCGAATTTGAGATCGAAAGTAGAAAATTCCTACTCATGCGCAGACCTCATTGTTAAAAATGAGTAAGGAATAGATTCATCAAGATTAGGTGGTGAGGGGTTGGTTTTGTATAGTACATTTCACCATGGATGTTTGAGGCCGATAATACCGATTGAGAAAAACATCGACTGTACTGTGTTTTACAAAGGTTTACTCCATCGATGTTGACATGGATCAAATGGATGCTTCTATGTTCAATCTTTACCTCCAAGGTTCAATGTCTAACATGGATTGCCTACCTTCACAGAGTGGTGGCCTAGTGACGACATTTTTGAATGGTAGTTGGAAGCGAGAACTCTTGTGAACGTAAGGTAAAGGAATTCAGCAGTATTCCCCGATGAATCGTGGCCTTTCATCACTACTCCTCCATACACTCCCAAAACCCAAGGCATGTTCTGAGATTCCCTAGAATAAACGGTAAGATAATTAATGAATAATATATAAATAAATAATAATGATAAATCTACCTAATCTAATCTAGTAGTTAACCAATTCGTATACCATAACATATTGGAAAGGAAAAACTAAGGAATAGGGATATAATTATATTGATGCCCAGTTCATTGAAAAATCAATTTTTCTTTCCCCAAAAATTGATGATATTTAAGTATAAACTTCTGACCATATAATAAAATCGTGAATCGATCTTTTAGCGAATTTCCAAAGAAATTCAGCTATTGCAATGGCTTTTAATATTGTAGTAATGCGAAATATTAAAAATTGTCTCCATGGAAATCCGTTTCAGACCATTCTAAAAAGGTTCCTGGAGTTCACCAGGTATTCATATGCATATTTATATGGTTTTACGCCATAAAAACATATAAATACACATACAAATGGTGGTTATAAATACATATATCACTCCAGACGATATCTGACCGTGGAATCGAGTTAAAAAATCCAAACAATTTCAAAATGTCAATAATATTGAGAGAAAGGATGAGATCGTTGGCCAGAATTATTGGAGTTCCCCAAGGGGTCAAATTTTGAAAATGTAGTCACAAAATGTCTAAAAAATGTGTTTTTTGTGGTAAATTACCATCTCAACCATAGGAATCAACGTAAAATTTCCAATAAGAATCAATCGCCAAATCGGTTAAAAAGATTCTTTGAAAATTCGATCATCAACTCATGCTGCATGACTGGAACTTTTAATCTAATTTCTGTTAAATTTAATCTAATTTTTTCTAAAATTGTTAATATCAAATTGTTTTACACCAACTCACAACAAAAACAGTGAAGTTTGTATAATAAGTGCGATAATTCGAGCCGAGCCTTAACACCAACACGATTGTGAACTTGTTGTTCTAGTTATTGAATACGAGAAAGCTATGTGATATGTACCTCACCCACTTACAAAACGTGTTTAGCGTTCGTAAAAATCGAAAATTTCCTAATGAAACCCTTTTTGAGAGCGGAATGTACTTAACACTAATTAGAACAGACATTACCACTGAAATTATTACTTACCTTACAAAATGACGTATTCCAGCGGTTCCTATTTTGAGTTTAACTTTTTGATAGATACTGTCGTTGAGGTCCATGTCAGTAGAGATGATGATGTCCTCCATATCAAAAACCAGTTTTAAAATTTCTTTTGAGCTTCGTCCAGGTGATGTCTGAAGTGCGAATGTACACTTCGCTAGAGTCCACTGAAGCCAGCATGATACTTTCAGAGTGTCTTTGGATGGTTCTACGGCGTAACCAAAATAATTGAATTATTAAATACCTATTAATATTTCTAGTTAAGGGGGCGCGGCCAGACTAGCTGAGAAAGCGCCTTGACGCAGCTCAAAATCCCATCATCATCATCACGGTCATGACTGAAAATTCCTAGATGTACAAACGTATGTTAATACAATCATAATCAGGTTTACCTTGCCTACTTTGCTGGAGTTCCACAAATTTGAATTTTTCAGGACAATTTGTAGGTCACCTAGCTACCTATGTATCTCAATCCTACTATTGCTAATTATCCTGAATGGGTGATGGACTCGTTGTTCCCTTTGTGTACCATCGCCAATTCCTTCTTATCCATGCCATGAGGGCCTTGGCGTCACAGATTGAAGTGAGCACTATGGAAATGGTTTGGGTAGTAGCGTTAATGGGAAGTGTGACTCATTCAGGGAGTGTAAAATATTATAATTTACAAGGATGATCGAGGTTTGACTACAAGGCCGAATCCGTTAGTGCAAAATAATAAGAACAAATGCTAATTCAAAACAGCTGACCCGGAAGCGAGAAAATACAGCACATGGAAGCCCTGCGGGGACGAAACTTCAAGTCGAATATTCGAAAATTGGCTCACCTTGGCTGATGTGCGCTCGTTTCGGCCAGCGGAGGATTGCAAGGAACGTAGAGGTCCTGGCAATCCGTTCAAGTATCACAATTACGAAGAATAGTGCGATTTGGGGGAAAATGGAAAGTGTCATTATAAGGGCACACCTGCAGATGATTCAAAATCCAAAAAAACGACTGAAAAAATTAGGCAATACTTGCCTGAAGAAGGAAAATTGATGGGAGCGAACTCGTCAACCATTCGTTAAGAGGCGAAGAACGTGAAGTGAAATGAAGATGGCTTCTCTCGCCAGAGGGTGGATCGAGCAACACAACTCATAGCTGTCCAATCACGGACGAGGTTTGCCAATTCACAGCAATTCAAATTGGAATCCCAACACCGCAGAAAACAATGCATAATGCTACATATCAAAATAAAGAATCAACATTACTGGGGAGGAATTTCATAGCGAAATTAAATAAAAATAATAATAAATATCTCTATCGTAAATTTAACGACTATTTTTTAAAAACGGGAAGACGAAATTTCCCCAGCTAGCGCTCCACTGAGACACTTTGATGTAAACGTTCACTAACTCTCATTTTCCTTCCTACTACCGAACATTTAAAAAGTCCGTGGTTCCAATTGGATTCATTTTCCAGAAGATTGGTCGACGCTAGAACCATTGGCAGGAACCCACTTCTCTACAGTTTAAATCCAAAAAAGTGCCCATTATGATGCACATAATAAAATATTATGTAGTGATAGTATGGCACAAGTAGGTACATCGAATTTTAAAAATCGAGAACGTAAAAATAATAAACTTCAAGGTTGTTTTCATAAATAAAAAATTAAAAAAACATGCCGTATGCTCCTTTGAATGAGGCGCTAAATAAAAGTGTTGTCCAGGAGGTGGTGCCACCTACTGGGCCAGGTAGAAAACCTCTTATCTTGTTCCCCTCGCCCAAGTGCAGTCTCCTTCCGTTATCGGAACCCCTCGCGTCATCGCTCCCTCTTTGTGCAATCACATTTACCTTCTTTTTCGTAGTTTAAGTATTGTTTAATGAGTAATACCCATAAGTAGTTCTCGGCTGTCTAATTTCCGAAAGTATTACCCCTTCTTTCTGCTCGGAAACGTGTACTATCTTCATCCAAGCTCCTGCACTCACCTCTTCTCTTCCCACCGGCCGGTGGACGTCCGTGGCGCCGCAAGTCATCATGAGTAGTATTTTATAAGTTTAGTACCACTTGTTTTACAGAGCAGTTACCCCCTCTTTTTGAATTTCATAATTTCACTGTTCTTAAATCTACAGTCCATTACGCCCCTGAGCTTGTACAGCCAGCGCGATTCTCTAAATTTGAGTAAATTTACCTTTGTTTACAGCTGACTGTTGGGGGTTGGAATGGGAATTTGAGGCGCTGAACGATTCGTCGCTTTCCTGTCCAAGTTCTAAAGGTGCTCGCTCTTCAGGTTTCTTAGTGTCCCCCGACATACTGACAACAGTGCTGTAGACTAGGTTTAGGGAAGTGAGAAGTTCTGCCAGAGCAGTCATCTAGAAATATAATAAATTGATCGATAGCTAACGTGTGATTATAATTGAGTTATAAAGCCGATGCCAATAAAGTGAGTCAAATACTGGTGCCCAGTTCAAGTTCTTTCTAGTTCTAGTTTTCGATTCAACGTAACAGTGAATGCAAATCCATCTTTCCTCACTAAGGGATGGTGGAACTGACGTTATTTGGTCTGCCCTCAGTTCCAATTAGCAGTGATTTATTTGGGGTTGTGTGGGTTATTTGTTTACTGAGCTGAAATGATAGGCAGAATAACCACGCGATATCCTGACTTCTCCGGACTTGTGACACAGTTCCTTCTTGATTGACATAATTTAATCTATAGTCAAGAAGGCCAAGGGTTACAACGTTGCACTCTCCTCAGAGGGGACCGACACGGATGTTCTCCCTACCACCCCAGCTCCGCCAAATAACCCCTTTTTCCATATAGTAAGTGAGATCTAATCTCAATCCTCGCGCATCTCCTTCTCCTAGCCAACCACTGACCTCGTTGAGACTGTAAATCCTTAACCTAACTATTTTCTTTTACATCGACCGTTAGTATGAAGGCGATCACATTGTTTTTGATCTTCGCTTGTTGTGATACTATATTTATCTAGATCACAAAAAAAGGATACAAACCGGAAGACCAAAAGAACTTCTCAATAAATTCATATTCATGATCGAAAAAAATATATATATTTATCTTGGTTGAAAGTTTTCCAAAAGGGATGAAATATTCCCTACACTGGGGAAAGTCTGGCTACCTGGGGCTAAAGAGTGAGAAGTTTGTGAAGGAACTTTCATTTTCGCTCATGCAACGGGCAAAACCTCAAGCAATATAGACACCAGAGAGATGACGATTCTCCAATAGAGAATCATTGAACTTAAATACCAATAATTTAGACGAGAGAATGGCGTTAAAAGGAAATCATGCAATTGTCAGTTTGCCTAGATTCTACTTTGAGCCTGTTGCGCATGTGTAGCGTGATCTACAGACTTGTGATCTGCAACGTTTACTAATGGATTGATTGTTGATTGGGGTATGTTTTTCTTACGAGAAGATTTGAGCGCAGAGATTATCCCCGTCACTGATCTTTTCGGAAGGTATTATCTCCATGCATAAGTCATAAGTGATCTGCAGTGTCCAAGCGGAATCCAGAGGAACTAAGAATTTCTACTAACGCCATCCTCTCTATCATTTAGCAATAAATTGCAATCGTTCCTTTACCTGAGGGCGTCCGATATTGACAGCTATAGACGATGTGTCCGTATGAATAGAAATAGCGATAGAGGGAGATGGTAAAAATTTGGAAGCAACAGCGATGGTGCAATTTATTGAGAAGGGATCGAGAATAGTTTCCTTCTTTTTTTCATCCACAACGAAATGACCAGTTATTCCATTGAAATCAGCTGACCAAGGAAACGATGGTGTGTCTGAAATGATGACATGTCTGTGATGGGAAACAATGGAAATATTTTTAGGGTTTATTTTTGGTTCATTATTTTCAATAATACACCTAGGGGATCAAGCAAATACATTTTAAGACTGCCTGAAAAAATTTCTGTTTTGCGTTTCAAATTAAAGTAGGCGGAATCGTAGAGTCCAAAAATCTAGCTTGGCCAACAGCTGGAAAGCTCTCAGTTCAACTTAGTCGAAAATTGAGCTCACAGATCAGCTGAGTCGAAAATTGAGCTCCCCCACCAGCTGTGTAGAAAATTGAGCTCGCAAATCAGGTTTTTGTGACAACAGAATTACAGTGATCTACGCAGTAGGGTTACCCAAAGAGAAAATGATAAACAGTTTTACAATTGGTAACTTGCAGCTTTTTAAATTCAACCCATGGATTCTAACCCAGTGTCCTACGTGGAACCACCACGCGCGTTTGGGCGTAAACCAGCGGACCAATTAAAACCCATTGAAAAATCATCACTTGGCCCTGGCCGCGCGTCGACCTTGAACGCTTCAGTTTGATTTTTGCCGTCACTGCACGCGTCAAAAGCCTCGTTTGATTTGTTTATCACTTGTTCTCCATAGCAGAAAACCATGTTTATGAGTGGGACTGGTATGTCGAAGACGGACATACTTACTGCAGAAGTGCAAAAACGGCTGTGTCCAGGG
>JAEMON010000005.1:4366596-4379987 GCA_030264115.1 Lygus lineolaris
ACTTCATTGAAAAGCTGAGATTCGGAGGAAGTTTCTCCCATAGCATGCGCTAGGCTTTATTTATTTCATTTGAGACATAGAACCGTTGGAAAAAACTATGATTTTGGAAATTTTGTAAAACTCTCATTTTAGTCCAATTTCTTACCCACTGAATCTACAGTAAAATTTCAAAAAGGAGATGGTAAATTTAACTCTCTCTCTAAGGTTGTTTCCATCTCTTTATTTTTTTTTATCAATAAACTAATGGAGTTATGACCATTTTGTTTATGATCATGAGTTAATGTGACCAGTCGAAAACACGAAACGAAATCTTGAAAGTGAGAAAACTCACGAAAATGAGGGTTTAAATAAAAAACTCTTGGAGACACTTTTTGTTGGAAATTAGTTGTAAATTAGATTTCTAGAAGGTTCTCGATCTTAAGTGTGAACTCCCTGTAAAACCTAAAATGGTTGATACTCATGTGTTTTAGCCTCATAAGGAATTAATAACATTCCCCTTCGGAAAAAAGTAACTTCAAAATCACCAAAATTCGAACTTCCTTGTGAAAAAAAAAATTTTAAATATTCCGTGTGTGTTACAAAAAAGGGGGCCTGTCAAATCGAATCCGCCCCGGGCCTCCTGAGGTCTAGCTACGCCACTGAACTCGCGGGTGTTTTCTTGTTGGAAAGTGCCCTGTTGTAGGTTTTGCTTCCTCACTACCGAAGGTAGGAAAAGCTATGTATTCGTGAAAGATATGAAAAACAAATTTTGCCCCCCAAAATAAAAATTTCACTTGCTTTTTACGTTACAGCTTTCTGAACTATTTTGGTTCCGTGTCCGACTGTCCGTCAGTCTGTCTGTGGTCAATTCCTCATCCCAGGCAAAACTACGAGTTTATGAAGTTATGGTCCGAATTTGATGGCATTTGCAGGGATTGTGACCGTGACGGTCCCCTATCAATTTCATCGCCAATGGGCCACTAGCAGCGTGAGCGCATGCGCAAACGTGAATTTCCTGAAACCCCTGTATCTCAGTTCCTAATTGACTTATTCCGCTCAAATTTGAAGGGTTGGGGGCTGACGCTAAGACAATGACCTATATGAATTTCATCACCATTGGAGCACTAATACCTACTGCGCATGCGCAATTTTGAAAAGTGATTCATAGCCACAACTCTGGAACTACTCGACTAATTTCGGTGACATTTTTAGAGATTATACATTGTACAGGGTAGCCCTGTGGCGGTCCCCTATCAATTTCATCACCGACAGACCATATTAGCGTGTACGATTCATCAGTTGTAGTTCCTAATGGATAGATTTCGCTCGAGTAGTTGAAGGCTGAATCCAAGAAAATCATCTACAATTTTGCCGCAATCTGATGAGTGATGGCTACCGCGTTCGTGCAAAACTTAAATTTATTGTCATAGGCATACCTGTGGAACTATTCTACCAATTTCGCTAAAATTCTCACTAACTAATTGTACACGTCCATTTCACAAAAGTGAGGAAGGTGTACTGCCCAACCAACTTGGCAGACGTTTTTATTATTAGATTAGATTATCTTGCTTTGAATGCCGCACTTAACACAAGTATTAAAACCGCATCTGCTGACTCGATCGCGAGAGTTGAAAGAAAAATGACGCACAAATGTGGACAGGAATCGCATGCCTCCCGGGCATGCTTTCAGAGGCATGCCCCAGGAGGCAAGTTGAAAGACGAAAGCGCACGAGTGTGGACATACCTTATGAATGCCACCAACCGCACCTTTCTATCTCAATCCGTTTCTAAGATAGGTACTATGATTTTTTTAAAGTTTTTTTTTCTTCAGAAAACCACGTTTTTTGCCATCAAAAACCCACGTTTCCTCACTCTGAAACTATTTCTTTCCACTTTTGACCACATTTTCGGATTCAGCGTTAAATTTTCTATACCTACACCCAATGCACATTCATAATCAAAAGTTCCATTCATGCTGCATGACTTGGTTCACATATTATAATAAATAATTATACTATTCTGAAGGAAGTAAGTATTTAAAAAGTAAATAAATAAAATAAACAGGAATTATTATAAGAAACATCCGTCAATCCCTCCAAAATGAGCGCATAATCGCTGGGATTAAATTAAAAAAGTAAAATTTTTTGACACGGAATATCGATTTTCAATTTTCATGAAAATTGGTATCAAAAAATCAATTTGCGTCTCAAATCGGAACTTGAAAATCGATTTAAAAAAATCGAAGAATCGGATGTAAAAATCGGAAATCGATTCCCATCTCTAATCCGGGACTGACGCTGGGCTGTTCAGACAGACAGTTCGGGACTAGTTCTACCAGTTCAGGATTTTTTTCTAGAACTGTTGGGACAGTTTGATTTGCGCATGCACACTCAATGTTCTTCCGTGGACAAACCTCCCTCTGCCCCCACCCTCTGCCTAATCACTCCCTCCCACCCTATCTAAAGCATCTGTAGTGCATTCAGACTGACACAATTCTGGATTGTTCTATCCCATCCCTTTTCAGAACGCAGTTCCAGCCGGGACTGGTTCTGGACTGTATGTGCAAACAAACCTCTAGTTACCAGCAAGGGATGCCACGAGGGAGCAGCAGGGTTGGAATATGAATAAAATGTCATGTTGGCAGTAATCTTCCAAACTGTGGCATGGATGAAGCTGTTATGGTATGCTGTCAATAGTGAACAAAGGCTTCAGAAACCAAAGAAAAATTCTACATTGCGTTCGTTCAATTCGATTTTTCCCATCAGTTATCCACCCAAAACTATTTTGGGAAAAATTACGGCAACATCCCACACAGGGGTAACGGTTTTTCGGCAATGACATGCACGGTGTGGTGATTGGCTGGGGCCTGTAGGTAGCCTCCTTAAGGATAGATCAGGGTGAACTACGGATATATACTTTTCCTGCAGGTGCCTCTGATCTAGTCAGTTTCATATTGAATTGTGAAATTCGTGGGTAATGGAGCCACGAGGCTTTCGAGCAGTATGCAGTCTTCAGTGTTTCAGGAATACCCAGAAAAGTGCTGCCTTCAGGAGGTATTGGAAAAAGCTGGTTTCTTATTAGTAAAGTGACGGAAGTGGGTAGTCGACAAACCATGAAAATTGGGAGATTTAGTTTGATTCTCTAGTTGCAGGTGGGCTGCCTATAGGGATCGTGGTCCAGTCCTACAGAGAATGTAGGTTGTGTGATTAATGATTTCAAATGAGTAATTTATTCCATTGTATTTTTTTAGGTTCTGATGGGGAATCAGATAGTCCCAAATCGAAGAATCCAAAAAATGAAGAGTCAACTACGAGCGGTTCGTCATTCTTTAGCAACCTTCCAACATAATTTTAGTTTCGAAGTCTCGAAATTTGCTTGGTGCAATTTGCAATAGGTACCTACCTACTGTGTGGCCACGTTTTAAGTGTTGGCTCCTCTGTCAGACCTCTTAATGCAACAACTGAAGTCCCAATGCTATCTCTTGTAATGTTTACCACTTGGAGAAGTCCGGAGGGACATCGTTTTTGGAGGGGGATGAAAAAAGCCAAAAACTGGAAACAGAAATGTTTAATATATTCCTACTCACAACTGTTGTATGTACATTGTTAATCACCAGTTCTTCATTACAACAAAAAAGTTCCAGTCATCCGCCATTTTTCCTTTTTTCTTTTCGATTTTTGTACTTGATGGATATCTTGTGCTGATTCCAAATGTACCTTTCAAAGGTACAGTATACCTATGGCAGGTATATTATAGGAACATACTATGTTCCTATGTGTAATATGGTAATTCACACCAAAAAACACGTTTTTTCCCTTATTTTTCAAAATTTGACCCCTTAAATATCCGAAAATTCTGCCCAACAAACTCATCCTTTCTTTTATTATTATTGACGTTTTGAAATTTTTTTGATTTTTTATATCAATTCCCATTGTCAGACATCGTCTGGAGTGACACGTACATAAATTCATAATACATAAATAAAAAAGTGTTCAACTTTGAGCATCGTTCAAGGATAGCCTGAAACTGGTTTCCATGGAGAAAATCTCCAAAAATTTGCATAACTAAAATTTTGAATTCATTACAATAACTGATAATACCATTATGGGAGAAGGTTTTTTAAGACTAGGAACTTCCTAGCATTTTGGAAATTTTAGCTACGTATTCTATCCCTGCTGAAATTGTGCAAAGAAGTATTCCAAACATTCCTTTTAATGTTTTATAGTAGATATTAGGTTTGTTCCAACTAAAAATGTGCAAGTTGCACAATGTGCGTTTATGTTCAAATTGATAAGGTCAGTTTCAAGGTCAAAGTGTGCGGATTGAACATAAACTAACAGAATCGCACATTCTGTTCAAATTGCACTTTCAGTTTGGAACGCGGAAAAATGTGCAGTCCGCTAACGGGAAAACGTTTTGGGAGTGTGAAAACCTCGGGCTGAAAAATGCATGGAAAGAGGTGAAGATTAACGTGAGTGCCGCTTTCCACTCTCCGCTTTTTGTACCTCAAGTAGGGAGGTTGCAGAAGGTTTCCCTGTGATCAGAACCGCCCAGGTTCGTACATCCTCCTTCGCTTGGGTGTTTAACCTGCACAGTCGGTTGGAACAGAATTCAAGTTCTTATCGGTTGCACAAAAAACCGGATGAAACAGAAAACCTCTGAACATAAACGCACATTGTGCTCAGAGGGTTGTGCGCAGCCAAAATGTGCGTTTATGTTCAAACGGCACAGTCAGTTGGTACAAACCTATTGTTTGGAATCTGATCATTAGGGTATAATTTGGATGGTGTGATGAAGTTTTCACTACTGAACTGAGGTAACTTCACTTTTCTAGATTCTACCTTAAATTTTTGTCCTTTTCATCTGTACTGCGTTTTTCTAATTAAAAAAAATATATTATTAAGATCTTAGCCAGACGTCTCCCATTTTGGCCTTTTTAACTGCTACTTCTAACGACCCTTGTTGTACGACTTGATTATTTATGACTTGTGTGTATGTAGTGTGATCGACTGGTCCATATTCCTAGCTTATCTGCATGTTTTGGACGAAGATAATTTATTGCCGTTGTCACTCCTTGTCTTCTGTTCGGTGTAAATCACTATTATCTGTGACCAATTCGTTTACTTGGATTGTAGAAATAAATGAACCAGCGTCGCATGTCAATGTTGAAAGGAAGTTCGCAGATGAGAATGCGCCAGTCGTATGCGATGAAAACAAACCTCTTGAACCTTTTCAATCAACATTGAAGTTCAAAGTCTCCAACGATGATATCCGTGCAGAAATCGCTGACATGGCATCTCGCTTGCCTGTTCTTGACACCAGAATGGGCCCGACTTGGTTTCGAGCGTTGAAGCCAGAATTCAAGAAACCTTATTTCGAAAAGGTGATGTTCTTATTGTGTAGTCGATAGATTTAATGGATAGTCGGGTTGGAACTGGAGTTGGAGGGTATTTGAGTTGGTACTCGTAAGTGGTCATGAGTTTCGTAGTACAGTAGAGCGTTGAAAATTCGAACGTCAAAAATCCGAACACCTGAGGATTTTTGGAACAGTATTTAATTAGAGCGGAATATATAATTTTGCGGGTCAAACTGTGTAATGTACATAATGAACATACATAGGGTAGGTGGGGGCAAAAGTTTCCGTGGGGCAAAAGTTTCCAGGCACTTAAAAAAAAAAACGGGAAACAGTTTCGATGGAAATCAAGCAGGCAGTGCACTCCTCTAGTTCTTATCGGTTCACCTATGTAGTCTCAAGAGAACAGTGCACCGTCCTCAGGAGAAAATGAGGAAAGTGTGTTTTTGGCATGTTTGATGTTATTTTTTGGAACTATTCACGTTTTATACAAGAGAGAATATAGAAGATTTTTTGGCATATTTTCCCTTTGTTGTGCATTAAATCAGCTACAAAATGCTTCAACTCCCTTATCTCTAACCCACCTACAATGGTCACAATCACACTTGAAGCCGAATGTTCCAAAATGGGGTAAAAGTTTCCAAACACTGGGGGGCAAAAGTTTCCACATTCCTCATCAAAAATGAGTCACTAAGTAATGTTTATTGGTCCCTATTTGTGAAATGTGATGAAGTGGGCTTGGGGATTAGAAACCTACCTAGCTATAGTGCCTACCTAGGTCCCTATTTATTGTTGTTTTGCAATTTCTTGGACCAAACCAATTGCCATCTAATTTTCGTTACCTTTTCTATTAAGTTACATGTGTAATAATGTCGTAACGTCTAAGACTGATGTGTTTTCAGCAATTTGAAAAAATAAACCTTATTTACATAATTTACAGTCGTAATTTTACCGGCATACGTGGAAACTTTTGCCCCAGTGCCTGGGGCAAAAGTTTCCAAACGGATGTTAAGGAAAAATGGAAAATTCGCACTCTAAATGTTTTGGTAAATGAACCATTTTTTTTACTGGATGTAGGGAAGATGTTTAACTACAATACAAGCAAATTTTCAAATCGATAGGACGTTTTGAAAGGCGGGGAGAGCGCCAAATGTCAAAACTGGAAACTTTTGCCCCCACCTACCCTACATAATATATTATGTACTTACTACACAAAAACATGTATACAATACATGTACGTACTACATTACACGTGTAATGTTTTTATTTCCTGTACTGTATTCCAGAACTGTAATTTTAATTATGGGTCTAAGCAGCATTTCCAGGCTATGTTCGAAAATCCGAACAAATCGTTAATCCGAACAACCTATGGTCCCAATTGGTTCGGATTTTCGACGCTCTACTGTAAATGTACTGGACAACTCAATTTGTTTCAGTTGAGCAAGTTTGTGATTGACGAGAGAAAAAGAGCAGAAATCTTCCCTCCTCCTGACAAAGTTTGGTCTTGGACGAAGGAGTGCTCTCTGGAGAACATCAAAGTTGTCATTTTAGGTCAAGATCCTTATCACAACCCCGGACAAGCTCATGGTAAAATATTACCTATATATTATTTTGTAGGTTATGTCCATCGTTTTGAAACTCATGTGCAACAATCACTTTGCATCTTTTGCTTGGCTCGTGATGTCGAAAGGGGGAACACCCTGTCGACGCACTACCCCTTACAAAAACATGTGGCTCCCCTGCCTGTACGAGAGCCGATGTTTTTGTCAAAGGTGACAACACACCGATCAAGGGACACACCCCCCAGAGGAGTCACACTGTGATTAAGGGTCGCGAGCATCTCACCGAGGGTAGCATGGTGGGGACTCGCTTCTTCCTGAAGAAAGATGCAAAGTAATCTTTGCTAGACAGTACATGGTTCACCATTCATAAATTATCTTTTTCATTCAATGAGCCATCCTATGATCCATCCTCCATTTTTGCTACGCGATCAATATAAATCAAGTTATATTATGTCTTTGTTGCTGTTGTGTGCATGCCTTTGTCTTATTTTCTGTCTCTGCCAGTTATCCCCTCACGTTTCGTATAGTAAATAAGTAAATGCTTCAAACACCGCCACTTTTCTTGCCATCTAACGGAAAGAGATAATGAAATGCACATAAGCAATAGACATTGGGAACCTAGTTTTACATAATATATATTTTTGTGTTCATGGAAAATCTTTTTCTGTGTTCTATGTCTAAACTGGAATCAATTTCAAGTGAGATTACCTTCCTTTTTTCTAATACCTACCTATTCTAGCGTTTGATTTGTTCAGCTTGGTTTAGAACACTACCTATCTCATCTCCCTGGTGTTCGAACCCACGACCTACCTCATGATGAGAGTTGAAAATACTAGCCAATCGAGGCTGTTGACCAATCGCGTTGTATTTTGGATTCACTAAACTTCTCATATCATCAGAGATATGGATACTACTATACTACACTTGAAAACAGCCAAAGGCCGCTGCCAAAATTCTTTTTTGAGCACAAAATGTTTGATAGCTAAGCTTTGCAGATTATTGTATTATTATTTTCTGCTCTCACTCTAGTGAATGTTATCAATCAAAATCAATTCATTTTCAGGATTATGCTTCAGCGTTCAGATTCCCGTTAAACCTCCTCCAAGGTATGACCTAACCAGCTATGATTTTGTATGTATCCATACTCTACATATAGTTATCTTAACAGAAATGTGGATTGTAACGTTGAATGATTTGTATGACGCTGCTTGGCAGCCTAAAAGCATACCAACTTTGAATTGCTGGGATCGTAGAACATAGTGATGTAGGGAAGCAGCCACGCACCCCATTTTTTTCTCCCATCTATGTATTCTACTACTAGTAGATCTCTACTGATGATTATAGTTTGTTGGTCAGTTAACCGTCCAACCTTCCTTTTTCAGTTTACTGAACATGTACAAAGAGCTGGCCAATGACATTGAAGGATTTGTACCACCTAAACATGGTTATTTGGTGGGCTGGGCTCGTCAAGGTAAACATTTTATTCATGACATGATTTATGATTATGGTGATTTCTAGGTATTTTCTCTCCTACCTTGTATCTTTTGGTGGTATTTTAAAAAGAGCAGACTGAGAGCCATCCTGTATCGCTTACGAGTGACTGTCCTAGCTCTTAAGTGGTTTAAGAAATAAGCCTGAACCGCCAAATTGTCCACACAAAAAATGGAATGTCCAGAATGCCTACATTTCGGCTATAAGAGTTTATAGGAACTCCTACTAATACATCCTTCCACCTATCATAGCATCCTAAACACCAGCACTGAGTTGTTTTAAATTTATTGTTTATACACTAAATTGTGATTTTCGACGTTTGTGTTGTCATTTCAATGGGGAATTATCATCAATTTTTTTTCTGTAAGGTAATGGCTTAAAAGAAACAATATTGAAGCCGTAGAGCAAAAATAATGTATCTGTGATTTTAGAAAACTTATTAAAATTTTCATTTTTGTAATATGGCGGGAAAGTTACGTTGTAAAGGGGGTCGTCTGTCATTGGCCAAAATCCGTGAAGGCCTGTCAACCAAACAAAAACAACACTGTTTTAGCCCAAGATTAGTGAGAATATAATTAACTTAATTAGATAATTGATTGAATTAATTATTAATTAATTAATAATAATCAATTATTTAACTAAATTATGTTTTCACTGCTCCCTGTGTGATCTCTGCACATTCTCTTTCAGTTGTTCTTTTAGTGTGACGTGTTACCGGGTGGCTCAAGGGCCGTCGGAATGGCGCCTGTTTTTCAAACTGCTGAGATTTTATTCCGAATTTTCGCCACACCAGAACGATCAACTATTTTTTTCTTTGTATTAACAGTGTTATTTTATTCCTATTAACAATAGAAGAGTGGCAAAAATTCGATTTTCTCATACACGATCATTCCCCATTGGGGCATTAAATGGGAGCTAATCCTTTGCCCAGGAGTTGTATTTGTAAATAAAACAAATAAACACTTTTATTGCTTGGGACCAATAAACCTACAATATTTGAAAGAATACAAAAATGGACGTCCGTTCCTCATTGAATAACAAGAAGAATGCTGCAAACCTCATCATAATCAGCCAAATATTGGCTTTAAAAAAAAAAAAAAAAAAAATGATATTAGTTCCTTGCCCCCTTAAGGCCTGGGCTCACAGGATGCGTTATTACACGACGTTAGGAGTTCCTGTACTGTTGCGTTACGGCGATACAGTTGTTTGATGCAACATTGTATCATCCCCTGCCACACACACAAAATTTGGGGGGTTGTACAAAATCGCAAGATAACGTGAGCTGAGGGCATTACCCCTCGGTTCTTTTCCTTTTTATTTTGAAATGAGTGAGGAAACTGAGGCTCTCATTCAAGAAGTGCGGAAAATAACGCGCGATGTAACGCGGTGTACGTGACGTAGCTATATCACCGAACGTTGGGGAGAACGCCGTTCCTTGGGCGCTGCGTTATAACGCACCCTGTGTGCCCAGGCCTTTAAAGTTGAGTCCTGTTCTCTGAAATCAGAATGTTTACCAGCTTTTATTTGTTAAAGCTCCTCGCTTGTATCTAGTATTTTATATTCAATTAGTTTCGATAATATTATTATAGTGAAAAATATTATTTCCTTCACAGGCGTGTTATTGCTGAACGCCTGCCTTACTGTTCGTAAGAACATGCCTAATTCACATAAGGACCAAGGCTGGGAAAACCTCACAACAGCAGTGATAAAATACCTAAATGATCATAAAACTGGTATTGTTTTCCTGTTATGGGGCTCTTATGCTCAGAAGAAAGCAGATTTCGTCGACAAGGTAATTTATTGCTGTAGATCTGCAACTAAAGTAATGAACTCCAACAATGCGCCTGGATGGTGAGAAATTAGGTTAATTACTAGGTCGGAAATTCTCATTTTTGACTTCAAATTCGGGTTCAGCGTTCTCAAAAACCCCTGTGATCCACGTTTCAACTGAAAATACCGTCTGCTTGAGTCAGAAAGAGCTGGAAACAGGCTCGAGACATCAGTATTATTTGGGGGCTGAGCAAGCCTGAGTTTTTTCCAAAACTTGAGCTGAAGTGGGAATCTTTTTTTATCAGGATACCATTTCAGTACATTTCAGCTGATAAGTAGTTTTGCCTTCGCCGAGAAGAATGTGCTGTCGGAGCTCATTACTTTAGTTGATGATCTACAGTTTCTTCGTGCATAAACTTACTGTTCAAGTTCTACTAATCCAGGAAGTAAAATTTGCTGAAGCTCTAACGCTGTATGGGCAGAGCATCTTGATAAAGTAGTCTTCCTTCTAAAGCTGTAGTTCCTTTTCGATTTATTATTGGCATTTATTTTATTTGTGTATTCTTTCCAGAAAAAGCACTGTGTCTTGAAAACCGTCCATCCTTCACCACTGTCTGCTTCTCGAGGCTGGTTCGGAAATAAACACTTTTCCAAATGTAATGAATATCTGGTGAGCATCGGTAAACGTCCAATCGACTGGACCCGCCTTCCTGAGAAATGAAGTGGCCAAAACGATCAAGTTGGATTCGGACAAAAAGTGAAGTGGTGTAATTACGTTGATCATAATCTCTTTAAGCACTGTGAGACTCATGCGCAGATGTAGGTCCTACTTATTTTGTGGTTCTGTATGACTTAAGTACTTTCGTGTGGGGTAGGTCCACACTCACGTTACTGACTGCTAGTATTTTGATAAGGCCAGGTTCCTACTACGAATTGTAGTACCTACTTGTTTTCGATGTTGTTAAACTTCTTTTAAGTATTACGTATTGATCTGAATCGTTTGTTACCTGAATATTCCTCCAAGTTTTCCTCAGTGATTTTGGGACCTGTGCACAGTGAGGTCAGAAGTGCCTTCTGACTGGTACGGAATGAGTATTTTTGGTACCAGTCAAGTATACATCTTCTTCTTACCCCGGTATAAATACTGTTCTTTGAGCTCTCTTCTCTTCCTTCCCCAGCTCCTAATACATTCAACCAGAAGATTGAAGAAAAAAATATTTTTCCTTTTGACGTTATACTTTTGAGTTGTAGTCGGCACCTACTTCGTTTTCAATCTTAATGGGGAACTTGCTTGATTATTTTTTATTTCAGCGTTTGAAAGATCTTAGAGAGGGCTTTCCAAAAAGGTGCTATATGAGGGGTATCTGACGATTGAAACTTTCCTAAAAATTGGTCTTGTAATTTTAACCTAACACCAACCGCCTGGGCGGGTTCGTCAGCTCCCTGAACCTAAATGACGTCACGCACTCGGGTTCAACCTGTTATCTGGTTAAACCAGACGTAATTTCAAGCTGAAAATTGGCACTGGGTTTTTTTTAAAGGGACCTGGATCAGATTTTGAGGTTCAAAATTCCCATTTCTACTCATGCAAGTTCCCCATTGTCTACTTTGAATAGGCCAGACACAGATTGGTACAAGAATATCCAACTAGTAAAAACGCTCTCAAGTGAATCCAAATTTGCGCCAAAATATGATTATCACATCACGAATATGTGATGTGAATATATGATTGTGAGATGGGATGAGGAAGGAGAGGTATTTCTCAAAGTAGGTACCTAATAGCGAAGGTAATATTATCGGAATATGAGTTTCAAATATTCAAATTCGAGCTTTTTTTCTCAAAATATTCGTTAGGTACTATGAAGAAAATCCCTGAATGGGATTCAAAATGATTTTAGGAGGGGATGCCGATATTCCAGGGACAGGCGTCACCGGTTTAGGGAGTGAGCAAGCGGAACACAAGAATCAAAAGAGAATAAACTTATCAAAATATTCGCAGCTTCAGATTATTAGAGATTCAACACACCAGGTACCTACTATGTTGAACATTACACTACTAAGGTCAAGTTTCAAGAAAAAACCTTAACCATGGTGTAAATTAATCATTGATTTACCGAATCAGAGAATTGAGACGTTGATTTAGGAAAATGGGTTTCACGAGTATAATCAACGATTTAAAAGATTTCATAAAGCGTTGTTTTAATAAATCATCGATTCAAAGTACAGCATGAACAGCTTGCTAGATCCGCAGAACCACCGTAGGATGAAAAAAAGCCGTGGAAGTCCACCTTATTAAAAAAAACTGTTGGCGAACAACATACATATTGTGACACCTACTTGAAGGAATGCGCGATTCCGGCTACTCGATTTTATTCGTTCAACTGAAAGATTTCAGTGAGAGCTCTCCAAAAAGGTGCTACATGTGGGGTATCCGATGAGTGGAAGTGAGCGAAAGCGAGTGCCGTAAAAAAATACTAATGACGTCACCCACCCCGTGCCAGCCTGGGGGTCACCCTTCGCAGAACAGATGACGTCACGCTCAACTTCTCACCTGTTTTACAGCCTACCTAATGAACATTTTGGGCTGAAAACTACTACTTGCGGGTTTTAAAGGGTGTCGAATTTGAAGTCAAAAATGCAAAATTACAACACCGGAATTCCCCATTGCAAACTCATTGTTCTCTCCTTTCCATCTTGAGCTCAAAAGGGGTAAAATATGCTAAGTATAGGTAGGTACTACATGATTACTACATGTCTAAACTGACTCTGATTTAAATTGGCTGGCTTTTCATATGCACCAGGGGCAGGGTCCGTCCAGCTTCTCGTGCAGTCATCTCCAATTTCCTGCGGGTTCCATCAGGTACCTATACGGTCAATTCTTCCCTGGCTCGATCTAGACCTCCTGATTGATAAAACTATTCTTAGCAGGGGAAAATGGAGGTCAGCGGGTACAATTTTGTAGGTCATTTAGTTTGACTGGTGGATAGCTGATCACTGGCGCAGCCTGGGTAGGTGGTGCTTCATCACCAGTCTGGCTTGGGGGGGTCCACCTCTCAGCAGGAAGATCCTTAATCACCAACCCAGCAACTTCCCTAACAAAGGTCCCTTGAACAGATGTCAAAACGAGCATGTTTCCTTCATGACTTCATGTTGCACCTCTTTGGAAAGCTCTCACTGAGACCATTCCGTATGTCAAAGTCCTTCTTTCTACTCTTTATAGGTAGGTGTTCAGTTCT
>JAEMON010000005.1:4382272-4395505 GCA_030264115.1 Lygus lineolaris
TATCCGCCTTGTCCATGGACCAAGAACACCAAATACGACGCTAGCGCTTCCCTTCGACCCGACGTACTTTTTCCAAACTAACTTCGACCGCTCTCTCCGGCCATCGCTCTCTTTCACACTTTCATTCCGCTTCTGTGTTCTGTCGTCGAAGCTGGTACCTCCGCCATTTTATCACCGGGTTCCTTCGTCTTGTGTGTATTTTCATCAGTTTTTAATCCAATTTTACCTCGATCATCATGACGGAAGATTACTTTTGGGGTGAGTAAATTCACTCCGTGGATCCTACTAAGCATTATGGTAGAATTAAATTCTCACTTTTTCAAACTTCAAAGCCGCTCTTTGCCGAGAAAATCTCATTCAACTCTTGTTTTGGGGGAGACCCGGCATAGCCTTGAGCTCCCGTTTCCCATCGTTGAGATTATCCATGGATTTTGCAATAATGTGTAATTTCTAATTCAACTTTAATGCTGCGTTAATATTGCAGAATTTTGATTCGTCTCGCATCAACAAGTTGCTATTTCGCTGCTTTGCAAATGCCGAGATTTGCTTTGGCGTATGTTGGTTGTGAGAACGGCTAGATCTGCCGCCATGCTTTGTTTCGCTTTGCATTGTTCATATTTCGTTATTTATTCGATTATCGTGTGATTTATCACGTTCCCCCGTTTCTCTTTCACTTAATGATTCCTCGTAAGCTCGAATACATCCCGACGTTTCATTCATTCGGACGTTTCTGTCGATTTTGGGCCGAGTGTAATGCCCGTATTGAGCTCGCGACGCTTGGGCTTTGTGCCCGTAGTAACAGTAAAGTAGTTCGATTGAAGGGCCCAAATTCAACCGTTTCTCCAGGTTTTGCGTGAAAGCTTGCCGTTCTAATCACGAAGGAAAACATGTGCAAAATGTTGTTTCACCGATCGTGATGGTCGAATTGACATCAATCCAGAATATTATCGAATTTTTAGGGCCCATCTCCCTCCGCAAGCTATGAATCACCGTAACCATCTTGGACCTATGTTACCAACTTTTTCATTGCTCATTCCCATTACTTATCTAATTTCGTCTCTTTTTTTCTTTCAAATGTTAGGCAGGTACGACGAGTATCGTAATCCGTTTCCCCCCTTCTTCATCCCTACCCATTATCCCATTCTTTGTCCAATCTCATCTATCAAAGTTGAACTTCCTAGCTTATATACTTGATTATGTTTGTTAGTGAATTGGTACCTATGTACATATCCCATCACCTAATTATACCATGTAGATGAATCATTATTGACTATTAAATTCTCCCGTGCTAGCACAGGTCGTTCTGTAAGCTTCTCCATGCTCCTGAAACATCACCTTATAATGACGAACGTTTTTATTCGCGTATTGGTTGCGATGGAACATCGATTCTAGGTGAAAGAGGAGAGTATTATACCTTGTTCAGGAACATGGCCATAATTTTGCAACAAAAAATCACATCAAAATCTACCAAATTGTCTGGAAACAGAAGATGTACAAATTGACACTCAAAAATGAAGTGTAGTAAAGAGATCTCGATGGATTTTTTTTCTTTTTGCTATTGACTTGCCTGTGTTGAGTTTCTAAAATCTTGAGACAAAATGTAGGTACCTGCTTATAATAATTATGAACCTCCTAACAAGTACATTGGAGGTTGAACTCGATAAAGTACGTAGACAGCGGTGGTTTCTGCCTTTTATATTGCCGTGCAAAGGAGAAAAACAGTTTCTCCAGCTGAGTGGTTTTTGGAAAATTGAGGTTTTGCTTTTTGTACCACAAAAAATCTCAATTTGAGTCGAAAATATGGTTTATATTCGCAAAAAAAATCATATTTTCGACCCAAATTGAGATTTTTATGGCACAAACAAAACGCAAAACCTAGATTTTTCAAAAACTGCTCAGCTGTAGAAACTGGGTTTCTCCGTTGCACGACAGTATACCTACTAGTAATCCTACGATATAGACCCAGGTAGACCTAATTAGAACTGTACCTACCTACAAAATAGTTATGTACCTAACATCGTATAATTGTGTTTCGAGTTCGACTTACCTGAAATTTTCCCTATTCTAGGACTCACTTTGGACTCTGGCAAGAAGAAGGAGGTCTGGGACCCCGAGTTGAAGGCCGCCGGTGACAACAATGAATCTCAGGGCCTGAGAGGAGAACACACGCTTCTCGTCAAACAGGTACACTCATTGCAGGGTTGTTACGGCTCAGGATAGTAAAAATTTTAAAATTGGTCAGGAAAATCATGAGAAAAGTCAGGAAATTTAAACTCGCCTACCGCCGAATCATATAAAACAGTGAGAAAGTCGGAAAGTTTGCCCCTTTGCTGTTACTTCCTTCATGAAATGGATGAATGAGGGAGCGTAAAACGTAGAAAGTATTGGCCATTTCCTTTCAATTATACTGCTGATTTATGCTCGTTGATTCACTATGAAAAGTCCGGTTTTTTGTTAGGACAAGGTCAGGAATTGGGATTGTTGTATCAACCTTGCATAGGAATGCCGAGACTGATTCAGGAACACCCCTGATCGTATTTGTGTCCCACGTGCTACTTGCCTCTAGGGATTAGGGAATTCGTTTGAAGGGGAACATTTGGGCGAAGAGTCCTTTTAAGATATTCAATTTAGGTCAGGGAAATATTAATGTTTAGGGAGAAGGTTTATCAACTTGATGCGATACACGATCGTGTTAATGATTTTTTTCTGTTTGGAAAATCTCAACACGATCGTAATTCTTGTTCTACTGAGCGTTCATTTTGAAGCTCTACATTCATGCCTATTATTATTGAACAATTCCATTGATGATATTAAAATTTCAAGAGCAGACGTTAAAATAATTGATACATTTTTTGCAGTGATTTTCAGAATTATTTTGTAAGATATTTGTAATGAATTTGTACATCCTCCAGTTTATCAGTCTTCTCCAGTCTTATACTACAATATAATGTATCATGCGTAGGGTACATACATCCGTGTGAGAAGGCAATGTGAGAAGGAGGGGTAGATTCGTTATTCTTTCAAATTGTAGGTTCATCAGAGAGGTTTCCAAAATGGTACATTATGTGAAAATAGCGGGATGAAAACGGCTGGGTTGTCAACTGGGGGGATGGATACTACTGCCCAACAAAGCTGTGGCAGAGGATGCACGTGGGCACTCCTGAAAATGACACTGCTTAGACCCATGAGTCCAATCCAAACGAGTCGATGAGCGAAGACCTGAAGTTACTGTTACAGTGATGGGCTCCAGAAATATACCTACGCGGGAAGGAATGTATCAGGAGTATTCCCCGAATTTTAAATTCCCAGTAAAAATCGAAAATTTATTTTTTTCCTCAATTATCACTTGTTTTTTGCTTCTAAATGATCTAAATAGCAACTACTACAATTATCAAAATGCTCTAGTTGCATAAATAATGGCGTTTTAATGCATCACAATCGCCTATTCTATTGGGACATAGGTATAAATTGGATTTAGAAGGGTGTCTTGGACGCGGTCTCACGTTGTCAGGCTTCTGCAAGGGAAAAACGCTGCAAATTATTACACAACGGTTTATTATTTTCTGTATAGATCGCCCATCTACTAAGATCCTATTGACATGAAATACCCACCTACCGCGAGGTTCATAATCATCTCTTGGCGACAATGAGAAGGTACCTCCTTGTAATTATTATTATCGGAGAGTTGTATCATTCATTCTTATGAAATTCTTAATGAAATTCAGTAACTAAGGAAGCATCTGAAAGTAAACAACAAACTTGGTTCGGTGGAATCGAAAAAATTTGCACTTGAACAGCTGATATTTGAACGGAGATTTTGCATACTCGGGAAGAATTGCGATTCACGCTTGTGTTTATGCTCTTTTTTCGTTCAACCCTTAAGTCCTTACAGGGAGCGAACGGTTGGTCTCAAAACGCTCCGCAAGGTCTCATTCGACGCTAAAAATTGTGTTCTATTTTAAATCGATGGAAACAATATACCTTCCTATTTGAAATTTTCGAGCTAGGGCGCTTTGAAAATTTCATCCCCTATTTTCTAACCCGTAGAGAAGACTGACGGTAACGCCAACGCCAAGCTTCGCGGCACAACTAGACCCCGAATGGGGGCGTTATACCAAATTTCATTAATTTTGGTCCATGGTAACTAATGGAAAGTACCGCGGACGGCGGACTGACGGATTTGTTATTTTTTTATTCAATTAAAAAATTGTTTTCGTGTTCGATTCCAAAGGTTCATTATTTAAAATAAAAAAACAGAATCGGAAACTGATTGAATCACTACCTTAAGTTGAACAACTGATTCGAAATTCGTAGTAAAACAGAACATTATCAGTTTTGAAGTTGGCTGAATTTTAATTCTCAAATCCAGCCGTAGCTACTTATTCCATTTTGATTTTGTTTCCATCCTTCGTTTTCTTTTACTTTCTGCTTTCAAATTAAATTTCTGAGTCATCCATTTCGATTTTCATCAGTTTTTTTCCTTTTTTTCTCATAACTCAACTTCCTTTTTCGTTTGAAAGTGTTGTGGTGTTTGGTGTCAGGGTTTGTGGTGGAAAACATGGTAACTTCATCAGAGGTGCTGTTCCAAAAGCACTTTGGCTTGCGGAAAACCCTTAGCAGGTCAGGTTTGGGTCTTCAATGTTGTATTCTAGGAAACGTGAACATAGAGTGTGTGTTACCCCAGTGTGCCGCCAAGTGAAATGGAGAAAAACGGAAACTTTGTGAAAGAGGGAAATTTAAGCTGATAAAAACAGATAACTGGTTCCAAACTCTCCAGCTGAATGCACCTTGCTCCGGTAACGTGAAACCGGAAACCTACGTAGGTAGGTACCTGCTCCAAAATTGTCAAATAAATATATCTATCTGCAAATGAGAAAACTAAGATGAAATTCCGAAGAGTTTGAAAAAGAGGCGGTAAGCTAAGGAAACGGAAAATGAACGTAACACGGATGGAGTGGCTAAAGAATAAGGCGGGCATAATTTAAATTCATAAACTTCATTAAATTCCCTGAAGTTACAAAGAAGTCATTTTAAGCAGTATGACTTTCATTACTTTACAGTGATTAACTTTCAATGAAAGTCATGCTAAAGGCCCATTGAAAATCTCAAATCATGTTCGCATTTGCCCTAAAGTGGTCATAAAACAGAGCAAAACGATTATGAGCTAAAAAATAAATTTCCATGTTGGGAATAGTCCCGGGAATATTCCCCAAAAATAAAGTCCCAGGAATTTGCCCTTCACTGGTCGTGGTCCTAGAAAGAAAAATGCACTGGGTATCATAGGGTGTGGCCTCAGCGGTTCTGGGGGGGGGTCCCATGAATGATAGTACGGTGCGGTGAGAGGGTGGGGTCCCCTTCAAAGCTAGGGTTGTCAAAGGTTACAAATGAGAGAAGCCTACGCCCGTGTTCCCCAAGACTGTCACATGACTTCAAAATTCTGGCCTTATTTTTTCACTTCAATCGTTAATCTTCATTTTTTCACTTTTTCGTCAATTTTCTTCTAGCCCACGGTTTCATTCAAAGGTGAAGTTCCATACATTGGTCTCGATGATGTTTTCCCATGCTTCAGTGTGGAGGAACAACTTCACGAGTGCTGTCACTGGGGCGCATGAGTTACCTAACTTTTTTAAAATTCGGCGAACTAATTTGATTTTTCATAACAGAACATAATCTCGGGACATTTTTCTCAACCCTAGAAGCAATTTTAGGAAACAATAGATAGGTACCGAATCTAATGCCCATGATGAAGACATTGTTACCACATGATGGGGTGTTGAGTTCATTTCAAAAAACGAGCGTCCAGTCAAATCCCGCGAGATAGTGCACCCTAATTAATTATTAGAAAGTTTAGTGGTTTTTTTAATCTTTTTTTTGGTCCTCATGTCTCTTTTATTTATTTTTCTATTGCTTCCTCACTACCGAAGCTATGTATTCGTGAAAGGAATAAAAAAATTGTTTGTCTTCCAAAATAAAATTTTTTTCATTAGGGATGTAACTACTAAACATTCAAACATTTTCATCGAGACAATGTTTTTTTGGTGGAGCGAAGGATAATTTGAGGCAGTTTGTTAACGTTACTAATAATGTGAGATTCACGCCTGGTTGTTTCTTTTAATATCGGAATTTTATCATTTTTAGTTGGCAGCATTGAACAGCCAATTCTGGTGCTTCCGTCAGCCAATCAAATGTCAATTCACCATGTCTTACTGCGTTTGTATTTTTAAAATCACTCATAAACTACCGTTTATTTTTGAAAACACGTTTCAAACTACAACCGTTTTTCCCAGAGTTCTGAATAATTTCTCGCACAAGAAATGAACGTCTACCAAGTTGGGTGGCCAGTATAGCTTCCTCACTTTTGTAACATGGACGTATAGAATCAGTTAGTGAATATTTCATCAACATTGGTAGAATAGTTTCGGAGTTAGCCTATGACAATAAATTTCAAGTTTGCGCATGCGCAGTAGCCATACTTATTCAATTGGGCGAAATTCATAGGTGTTGGAGTCAGCCCACAACTACCCTTCGAAATTGAGCGAAATCCGTCATTAGGAACTGAGATCTCGTAGTTTCAGGAAATTTACGTTAGCGCAGGCGCACACGCTACTAATGGTTCGATGGATATTAAATTAATAGGGAACTGAGTAGGGGCTACCTCAATCTCTGAAAATTTCACCACCATTGGTCGAGTAGTTCCGGAGTTATGGCTATGAAACTAATTTCAAAATTGCGCATGCGCAGTAGGTATTACTGATAGAATCGTGTTGAAATTCGAAGGTAATGGTCCGGTAGCTATAAAATTGGGGGACTGTTTAGGGGCTACCCCGTAGAATCATTGAAAATTTTACCGAAATTGATCTAGTAGTTCCTCGTTCCGGATTTATGGCTAAGGGCCTGTTTCACCAAAAAACCTTAACCCTGGTTAGAATTAATCATTGATTTACCGAATCAGAGATTGAGGAAAATGGGTTTCACGAGTTTAATCAACGATTTATGAATCGTTGTTTTAATTAATCATCGATTTAAAGTTGAAACGACGATTTAGCCTTAGCATGGAGGTATTCGCCCGACAAAATGGTGGCGTTGGTGTGATAACAACTGATAACGTAGTTTCAGTAGTTTGCTCATTTGCTGACGGAAGTGTGTTTATCCTCTATCCACTTGTGTTTCCGCGTTTGATGTTGAAATCCCGGAAAACAGAATCGAACCGTGTCAATAAAACGCGAGCCAAAGTTTGACGCGAGTGAAAAACGAATTTCGGTTGACATTGATCTTGAGTGTTTCAACATTATGGTCAAGCTGCATGAACGACTAGAACTTTTTCGTTGATAGGTAAAACTGTTTCTCTCTTCCTTCAGTTCCAAGAAACGACGAAGCTTTAAATAATATTATATTACTATGCCTTTTCACTTAATAATAATTAAATATTATAATAAAAATCAACTTATCTGTCACTTATGTACATACTCAATCTAAACTCAATCCTATGTCCCATTTGTTCGAGGACTGAAAAAATTATTACCAGTACCTACCTACCTCGCCACAGAATCTATTTCATCGAGCTCCAAATGAATTTGGGTTCTGGGCTCTCTCTCGCATCCATAGAATCTCTCATCTCTGTCTTCATACTTGTTTATTTTGTCCTCTGCCTTCATATTCGTCAACTTTGTCCTTGAAAACCCACCGAATCATTCCCCTAGGTAAGGTAGGGTCTCATTTTTGTGGACGTACAAGGATAATATCTAGAATAATAATACATTGTTCTCTTGAAAACTGAAGAACTGGCCAGACGGCGGAGTGGTAAATCGTTTGGTTCATTAACTACCTACCTCACACCTCGATTTTTCCTGGATTTTATTGGAAACGAGCAAAGCTAAATATTTTTATGATTCTTTGGTCGAAATTGTTCTCAAGTACCAGTACCTACCTACCTCGTCACAAAATCTATTTCGTCGAGCTCCAAATGAATTTGTGTTTCAATTTGTGTTCTCTCTCTTATCCATCAAATCACGCATCACTGTCTTCATATTTGTCAATTTTGTCCTTGAAAACCAACCGAATCATTCCCCTAGGTAGGGGGGACTCATTTTTGTGGACGTACAAGGATAATATCTGGAATAATAATACATTGTTCTCATGAAAACTGAAGAACTGGCCAGACGGCGGAGTGGTAAATCGTTTGGTTCATTAACTACCTACCTCACACCTCGATTTTTCCTGGATTTTATTGGAAACGAGCAAAGCTAAATATTTTTATGATTCTTTGGTCGAAATTGTTCTCAAGTACCAGTACCTACCTACCTCGTCACAAAATCTATTTCGTCGAGCTCCTAATGAATTTGTGTTTCAATTTGTGTTCTCTCTCTTATCCATCAAATCACGCATCACTGTCTTCATATTTGTCAATTTTGTCTTGAAAACCAACAGAATCATTACCCTACGTAGGGACTCATTTTTGTGGACGTACAAGAATAGTAATATCTAGAATAATAGGCACCTATCATGAATAATAATGGGTGGTTCTCATAAAAACTTTAGAACTGGCAAGATGGTAAATCGTTGATTTACGGCTTTAACCAGCCAAGATCGGCTGGTTAATTTAAATCGTTGATATACCTTTTTAAATCGTTGGTCTATTTTAAACGGCGTTGGTGAAACCCGACAACTTTGTTTAACATCTGAGATCGTCGATTTAACAATTAAACGTTGATTAAAAACTTTGGTGAAACCGGCCTAAGAAGATACATTTAAAGTTTGCGCGTGCGCAGTAGGTATTCCTGACCAAATCGTGTCGAAAATCGTAGGTAATTGTTGGGAAACTACATTAAAAATTTGAGCGAAATTGGTCCATTAGGAACTAGGAAACCGGAGTTTCAGGAAAATCACGTTTACGCATGCGCACACTCTACTAGTGGTCCAACGGTGATGAAATTCATAGAGGACCGTCTGGGCTCTAACCCCATAATCCCTGAAAATTTCACCGAAATCGGTCGAGTAGTTCCGGAATTATGCATGACTGCAAATTACATGCGCAGTAGCTATTACTACGAAATTCATAGGTTGTCTTGGAGTCAGCCCCTAACTGCCCTCCTAATTTTAGCGAAATCGGTCTACTAGTAACTGAGAAACCAGGGTTTCAGGCAATTCACGTTTGCGCATGTGTACCATAACTTCATATAATTTTGCCAGGGGCCAGGAATTGACCACAGACAGACGTGGAACCAAAATTGTTCAGAAAGCTCTGCAACGTAAAAAGCAAGTGGACGTTTTGATTTTGGAGGACAATTTTTTTCCCTCACGAATACATAGCTTCCTACCTTTGGTAATGGGGAAGCTACATTGACGAAAATTCATCATTTTTGAAAAATAATCTCGAATTTTATTTTCAGATCGTGCTGGGAGCGGAAGCGAAAGACGGGGAAGTGAACGTGGTCGAGGTGGAGGCGATGGGTTACAAAGCGGACGTCAAGTTCCCTATAGCAGTGATGAAGGGCGGCGGACAGTCGTCTCAAGCAGTGCTCGACCTCTTGTTCCCAGACCCACCCGTCACATTCCATCTCGCTAAAGGCTCCGGACCAGTACATCTTCTCGGAAACCACACTGTTGGAAGTAAGAATCGTCAGCAAATTGATTATCACGATTATCTTATGATTATGTATCTTGGGCATGAATTTAATATGCCCAACATAATCGGATTGATAAGATCAAGGTATAATATAAAATTTTTGGAAGGTCATCAGTCGCCTGATGACCGTTGTGAGAGGGTACCGTATGAAACAAAATAGCAGAATGGCCGCCAGTCAGGGGAAAACCTGGAAACGTTGAGGAATTTCATGCGTCGGGAAATGCCTGGGAATTCCGTAAAACTAGCAAAAGTCATGGAATTCTGTACTGAGTCTTTGAATAAGACTTGAGGTCAAACTAGAGAAATGTAAACCCCTCGTGTAACAACCCCTCTCTCTCCCCTATATCAGGGATATTGTGGTGTTAATTCAGGTTGGTAGGTATTTTTTGCTTTAATTCCTGGAACACTTCTACAGTCATTGTTGTTTCAGTTTAGGTATTGTCTGCCTACTCTTAGTATCAGTTCTGCCTATTTGCAAAACCTCTTGAAGCAAGTCTTGGTTACTAGAAGACCAGCTGGACTGACGATTCTGTCAGTACAACTGTCAGAAGGTTTAGGGGCCAAAGGAGTAACCCCAAAATGTCCTAAATATGCTTAAATTCTATCTATGGATGTTTTAATAGGAACTCTTACTACAAGTACAATCATGTTACTGAATTTAAAAAAAATGTATTGCTCATTGAACTCGTCATATTCGAATTCTACGGAACAATCTCGAAGGATGGCATTGGTCCGAGTTTCTTGCTCCATAGCTCTTCAAGAAATAAAATGCTGATCACTCTTTAGGCTGTAACTTACACCCTGCAACATCTTGTGCCTATAGTTACAGGAGGTTTTCATTTATTAATAAAACTGTTCGATAGTTCAAAAAGGAGAGGAGGAGGAGAAAAAATCAAAGGAGAGTCATAATTAATAAAAACCCATGAAAACTGATTTCCGCACAGACCCCAGGGAACCCCTTTAGGAGCAAATTATCGAACACATTGCAACTTGAGAAAGTAAGAAACTTGTTACGACACCGTAATGTAAACAATCACTTTCTGTCGCAGCTGGCGAACTCGTTGGAGACGACGACGAGGATGAGGACATGGAGGATGAACTGGACGAAGAAGACTTGGATGATCTCGAGGATAGCCCCGAAAGAAACAATGTAAGTATTTTCGTCGTTTCCTTATTTGAGGCTGAAGCAGAAGGAGATACTAGTGTCGTGATGAGGAGTTATTTTAGATGTACTTCATTTCCTTTGAGATTTGTTGTCACGTTTTCAGGAGATATAGCAGACCAAGGTATGGGGGGAATCCATAATAAATAAAAATGCAGATTGCGCATGAGTGACGCCCCTCACATCATTGTGAGTCATCAAGGGCGCTGTGAATCCCAGAGTTTTGTGGAGTCTGCTGCTAAACCCTCTACAGGATTAATATACAGCCTACTCCGCTATTTCGCCCTAAAATCAACCCATTTTGTCGTAACTGTAGTTGCTAGTTTTGAGAAAACCCGATGTTCTTTTGAAGAAAGGCAGGCTTCGTCCAGTTGGGCTCCCTACCCAAAGTACGAACTACAGCCATAGATACTGGTACAACCTGAATGATTGTGATTGATCTACGTTTGAGGGGTTTTATCTGAATATCAATATTTAGAACCTAGGAACTCACATCAATATCTGCTTACCTTAATATCATTAGGGGTCACTGTGTGGATATTGCCGATGGTGCAGAGGTGCT
This sequence comes from Lygus lineolaris, assembly GCA_030264115.1. Taxonomy (NCBI): domain Eukaryota; kingdom Metazoa; phylum Arthropoda; class Insecta; order Hemiptera; family Miridae; genus Lygus; species Lygus lineolaris. The sequence goes on from JAEMON010000005.1 coordinate 4,393,622, forward strand.
TGAATCAGGGATAATTGGCAAGCAATAAGACTGTGATTTCCTCTGCTAAATTTGTGTATTTAACAATACATAAGATTGGATACCGGTTTCGACTATATCGTCATCCTCAGTCCTAAAAGATTTTGTTTATTTTTAGGACTGAGGATGACGATATAGTCGAAACCGGTATCCAATCTTATGTATTGTTAAATACATCAAATTTAGCAGAGGAGAAGTCACAGTCTTATTGCTTGCCAATTATCCCTCATTAGGGGTATTCACGGTTGAGCCTGCTGAGTTAAACGTGCTAAGTAGAAAACTTCGTCCTCGGAAAAATATGAGGCACCCTACGCTGGCCCTCGGTTAAGTGTTAACGTGTTATCACGAATCTCCCGGTGAAAATGTGAAGAAAAAGTAGGGGTTGACATAAAATTGAGATAAAATGTAAATAAAAAAAAACCTCGGTATTTTGCTACCTAGGTTATATTATTTGGCGTTTGTTCACATTTGCGAGTTTTTATTTACATAAATGCCGAAGAAGAGCCAAAAACAAAAACAAGTCGACGAAATTGTGAAGAAAACAATGGTTGATCTCATCAATTGCGAATTAACTGACGAAGAGGAGGAAATCTGGGAGAAAAGTCTCCAAGATCTCTTTGATTTGATGTCCAGGTACGAATTGAAATTGGAACGAGGGTTGGTGAACTTCCTCCTCTTTCATCCGTCAAACGGGTCACAGCGAAATTTAAACTTGAAATTCAAACTCGTTACACCACCATTTTGAATCTTCGTCAGAAAACATAATATAACACATAACATGGTTGCTGTCGACGTTTACCACACCTCGGACTCAGTTAACTTAACACAGTTGATAACATCTTTGCGACCAATTTTCTCCGCGTTTAACCAGCTTAACTCATTCAACTCGTTAACACGTCGACAACGGCCTGACCCTTAGGTACCCCCTATTGTGTTTCAAGTATTGGGTACGCATTGTATTGATATTTCTCTAATCAATTCCAGGTAGAAGATAAGAAACGTAAGCTAGCACAAGCCAACAACAAGAATAAAGGCAAGAAAGCGAAAGTAGATGACGTGAGTACCTTTTTATTTTCCTTCTGATTGTTTGATATTGAAGTGAGCCAAAAACAAGTGTAGGTAAGGTAACTGCCGAGTACTCGAGCCTCCAGTGCCGCAACTCAGGATGCCGTTTTGGAACCTTGAGCCTGAATGAACTAAGGATGGGAAATCGGCAAAAAAATCATTTTTTTTAATCGATTCAAAATACTGATTTTCTGATAAAGAATCGATTTTTTTCAAAAATCTGTTTAAAAATCGGTTCCCAAAAAAAGTATTAAATATTTTCAATTTTTGAAATTACTAATTATATAATTTTTTTATTGAAGACATTTTTTATTCAAAAAATTACACTATTCTGAAGAGATTAAGTATTTAAAAAAAATAAACAGGAACTATAAGAAATTGACATGACAGACACCGGTGGTAGATAGGTTTTATTATGATATTATTATAGTCCTGGAATTCTTTGTTTTCCCTCCACGTCCAACAATTCCTCCAAAATGAGCGCATAATCGCTGGGATTAAATTACAATAGTAAAATTTGTTTGACACGGAAAATCGATTTTCGATTTTTATGAAAATCCGTATCAAATAGGTAATCGATTTGCGTCTAAAATGGGAACTATAAAATCAATTTTTAAAAAATTAAAAAATCGGAAATCGATTCCCATCCCTAGTCCCCTCCATATCCCCCCTCCTCTTAACCTCTATATGTATGAACCCTCAATCACATCATATGGGATCTCATGGTAATATTTAATTACTTCCTTGTCTAAGGTCCTTTGGTACCTCCTGGGACTGAGACCCTTCCACTTCTATGGCCCC
>JAEMON010000005.1:4410210-4420858 GCA_030264115.1 Lygus lineolaris
TGTTGCACCATTTCGGAAAGCTCTCGCTAAGATCTTTCATTTTTGGAGAAGAAAACTAAACTATGCGCACACCCCATTTGAGTGAATAAACTATGAATTGGGTACCTATATGAATACATTTGAACTTGATTTGAAAAATTATGAATTTTGTGTAAGATGGAAAAATCTGAACTCGATTTGGAATAATCTGAATTTGGTTTAGAAAAATCTCAATTTGGTTTGAAAAAGTCTGACTATGACTTGGAAACACCTGACCGTAACATATGACCTGCCACAATGGAGGAAGGTTATACAATTGTACAAATCCGGTAAGAAGTACCTCTGGGCTTGTGCTGAAGAGTGTGGTGTCCCTTAGGACCATTCCTGAGTGTCAAAACATTTTTGAAAGCTCAATTGTTGTCCTAGTTTACCTCATATGTGTTTTGAAGTTAGCAGAAATAAGGCGAAAAACACCTTTGTCCAGGTTTACCTGACTTGGGGCAGCGCCCCCCAAATTTGTATTATTATTTTTTTGGATCCAGGAGAGCATACTTTAAAAATTTGGGATTTTTACGATTTTTTTCTGCTATATATTACCTGAGTAATGAGAACTTACTATGAAATTCTTGATCCTCTGTTAGAGTCTTGATCTATAGAATGTTGGGGCGGGATTTTTAGCCAGTCCTCGAGTTTCAAGAAGACCTTGAGGTGGTCTCCCCGAATCGGAATACAGGCTTAGGGAAATCTTGAAGACCATCTCAAGGTCTCCTTGAAACTCGAGGATCGTAAATAAAAAACGCCCTTAATAAGGGGATAAACTCCCACTCACTCGTTCCCACATTGGGAGGGTGCAAGAGTGATAGTGTTCACGTTTTAGTTTCATGCCCCAATTTTGGTTATCTTGAATACCTACTGATGTAAGGAATGGATTCCCTGGGTTTCGTCGATTCATCTGCAATGTGCCTCACATTATTCCATGACTACCAACCCTACTTGATCTTGCTGTAGTTACCCACCTATTCCGATTCATTTTGGTTGGGTTTTGTGATTTACAGGCGTTCAGTGCTGGGACGACTTACCTCTTCATCTTGATTCAATATAAACTCCAAATATATTTTCCATGAACTCCTTTCACACTTGAATCATGTATCTACGGTGCGTTGTATACAGTCCTATATCAATACGTAGGTACGTATTCGTAGCGAAGAACGCTATTAATTTAATTTCTTTGTTTTCAAGAAAATTCAACTTGCCGTAAAACCTTACCTCTGTTGGGGTCACCGATTTGATTTTTTTTGACCTCATTAAATTTAAATTTGAATAGGTTTCTATTGAAAGGGGCAACTTATGTGACGTTTTCGGCCATTTTCACTTTTTGTGTAGTTTCTCGTTCCTCTAATGCCAATATATTGTTCGTGATTGAAAAAAATCTCGTATCATCAACATTTAAGGATCACTTTGGCATGGAGCAATTCAAGATTTGCATCATTTCGTTTTCTCGCTATAAATTCATAGGTACATACATGACATGAACAAACGGAAGCTAGCAGTTATGTGTTAGATGACGAAGAAGAGGAGTGTTTTGAATAGGAGATATTCTAATTTGTAGGTCCCCGGCTTTTAAACACTCAGTAAGCAAAGCGTGGTGGGCAGTGACTAGGAGGAGGACAGGTAGGCGTGGCCAAGATTGATACCAGCAATCCCCACCACAAGAAGTGATCGCGAAGAGCGTGGAAGTAGAATTTCCTGCTTCCCATTCGAGGGTCCATCCATTTTCCTTCCGAGTTTCTGGCCTCCACCTTAGTTATCATTGCTATCAATGTTACAGATTGTTATTGTTTTGTTTGGTTATCATTACGTCAGTTGTTGTGTACGTGTACGTAAATCTCTGAATAGGCAGGTATTTTGTGCTCAGAAAGACTGTTGAGACTCCTAAATTAATACCTTCACACCTAATTTAATAATTGTAAAGTTTGTGGACTATTGTAAGGTTTGTGTGGTGATGGAAGACGAAAGTGTGATAAAACAAGAGGTGGTGACGGATGAAGAGGAAGTAAGTGAAGAAGAGATGATTATTGGAGGGTGTCTGATGGGCGAAGAGATGGTGATTGAAAAAGACCAGAACTTGATGATCAAAGAAGAGATGTTGATTGAAGAAGATCGTAATTTGATGATCAAAGAGGATGAGGTGATTGAAGGTCAGTTGATCGAAGGAAAGGGGATGACTGGAGGGATTCCGATAATCAAACAAGAGTTGATCATCAATGATGGACCTGTGGACAACGTTTCGTACCTCCAAGCTGCCACACCTGATGATATTCCTCAGTATTGCGTGTTCGAAGGTGGAGTTCAGAGATGGCCCTCTGGGGAAGGGGTGAGCCGACCATCTGGTGACGAGAATGATATCAGAGCTGGACAATCAAGGGAGAAGTCAGTCAGAATTGAGAAGCCCTACGCCTGTGATCTTTGTGATTACAGGACCACTGCCCCAAGTTACATGAAGGTTCACATGAGGACCCATACTGGCGAGAAGCCCTTTGCCTGTGAACATTGTGATTACAGAACCACAACCCCAAGTTATCTGAAGGTTCACGTGAGGTCCCACACTGGCGAGAAGCCCTACGCCTGCGATATTTGTGATTTCAGAACCTCACAGTCATCCAAACTGAAGATTCACGGAAGGATCCACACTGGCGAGAAGCCCTATGCCTGTGATCTTTGTGATTACAGGACCACAGACCCATGTTATCTGAAGGTTCACGTGAGGACTCACACTGGCGAGAAGCCCTTTGCCTGTGACCTTTGTGACTACAGAGCCATAAGGTCAAATCGTCTAAAGACTCACATGAAGAATCAACATAGCATAGCAGCCAAAAGCCAGCGACTGTTGTGATTTCAGAGCAGCGACCTCCTCAGTCAATTTGAAAAGTCACAGCAGTGAGAAACCCTATGCTTTGATCATTGTGATTTCAGAGCCAAGAAGCTGCAGTCTTAAACGTTACCTGTCAAAGCATACACTCGAGACATCCCAAATAAAGATCTCAGTGCGCAACAATAATGATCTGCTGGGAAGCCATCCAGCGGAGGATGTGATGCCGCCTCAACCCATCGTGTTGATGATTTATGTTTAATTTAATGTTGGGGAGCAAGCTATTTTTAATTTTCATGGAATTCACGAGCTTTTCACCAAATGTCCAAATAGTATTAGTGAGCACTAGCATATCAATCACACTACACATTCCTTATCAAAGTCTTATTTTTTTAAGATTTATAGTTTGTAATTATGCGGTACTATTATACATAGTATTATACATTTGTAATAATAGCTAGGTTATTTACAATCTAAAATAAATTCCAATTCCAAAAAATACTCTTTTTTGTTGGAATTTTTGCATTTGAGTATTTGCTCCCCCAGGAGTTTGGCACCCTGGAGCACCTGCTCCATTAGCGCTAAGTGGTTCAGTAGTGGCTAGGGGTTCATTGAAATATATTGAAGGAGTCGTGTGTGCTTCTCCTAGACGCAGACGAGAGGGCGTTATGAAAGGGACTGTTGTGAGCCACAGAACACCTTTCAAAGGAGATTTGAAAGGAGCTCGTCAGGTTGCTAAGGGGCGGCTTTGGGGGATGTAATGAGATGAAGCTTAGTTAACGAATATGAACAACTACAGTGAGTTTGTGTTCTTGTTATCCAAAGAACTCGAACTATAGCACTTGAATCACACCAACTCAAAAATTGATAGAACAATAGATATTTGATACAATTTTCTAAAAAATAGGGATGGGTACCTAAGCCAGAACGAAGGACTTGAAAAGGTGTTGACTGTTATCAAACCCGCCCCAAATTTTAGATAAATTGCTTGCATCCAATTATAGGCAAATGAAATTCCTCACCAATGTTGTTAGTGCTACTCCATCATTTAGAAGACACCCATTGGAATCAAATTGAAAGAGTGGAGGAGCTTCGCATGAAGTCACACTCCTCGACTGTAAGTGCCTAGTAGAAACTAATTACAGTCACGGTATCTTGGGTCGCGAATAGGTTATAGGCCTCACACGAGCCTTTATATAATAGCAACCTCAGTCCATTCTGAATCTACAGCAACACATCAAACTTGAACAAACCTGAATTTGCAATATTGCTGTTTTTAAAGTTATAAACTTATATTAATCTGGGGTGGTTATTATTCCAGCTATCTCTACTTTTGAGAGAGTCAGAGGCTCAACCTCAGGAAATTCACCCCAAAACCGCCCTTGCGGGTTGCTAAACCTGTCCAGTGGCGGATCTGGACGTTGCGGGGCCCATGGCCATTTATATCTGCGGGAAATTTCGCGAATTTTGAAGATTCCTAGGTCATTTTGGGGACCTGCGAAATCTATCTACCTTGGCTCCTTGTTAGTGGGTTTCTTTGAACACCGATTTCTCACGATCTAGGTGGCCCAATTTCGTTCAAACTTGGACGGGAGTTGGGAGCTAGCCTCATGAATTCCATGGCAATTGGGACATCGGCTGCTACGGTGCATGCAAAAACGTGAACGACCAACAGAATGAGGAAACAATCCCGGAACTAAAATATGTTTATCAGTTTACCAAAACATCAACATGATCGTGAACACACAACAAACAATTTTCCTCACCCATAGAAACCCGATATTGGTTATTTTTGGAGGTTTTAACGTTGATTTAGGCTTTAAAGATTTAACAATTGTTAATCAACCGACCCATGGGATGGTCGAGTGAAATTATAGTACAAAGGTTGTGAAGAAAAAAGGTAAATTGTGTGTGAGCGTATATTTATGTATGTGTGTGTATCACTCCAGACGATATCTGACCCTGGACTCTACTTAAAAAATTTCAAAGTCAATTACATCAAAAGAAGGGATGAGTTCTTTGGCCAGAATTTTTGAAGTACCTACTCCAAGGCGCCAACTTTTGAAAAATAAGGGTCAAAAAACGTGTTGTTGAAAAAAAAAACGTGTTTTTTGAGGTTTTTTCGTGTAAATTACCATCTTAAACATAGGAACATAATGGTATATTCGTAATCAGCGCAAAATTTCCTATAAGAATCGCCCATCATACCTATTGGCTAAAATAATTCTTTGAAAATTCGTTCATTAACTCATGCTGCATGACTGGAACTTTTTACTTGATAAAAGAGTAAATCTTGTGATGTTCATCCAAAATCCTCAGAGATTTTGGGGGGAAAGCTCACTTGTGCTAGAAACGACGTTTTCACACCTATTTTGCTTAGTTTCTTCCCCAAATAATTGACATGTTGCCTAATAATTGTGCTGAAAGGCTGTTCGTCCTCATACACTTAAAAATCAAGCCCCGAAATTGGAATTGTTGTTAATAATTTTCGTAGGGTCCGCAATCATTACTATATACACATAAATACAAACATTACTGTCCACAACGTGGAGAAAGTTGGCCAGATTTCTTGGTTTTCATCTGATTGCAATACCTACTTCCCTTTCACCTTTCAGGTGTGCAGAGGAAAGTGAAAAATCTGATTCAGTCGTGCATCAGCTCTTATTTTGCTCAATCGAAGGTTGAAAAAATATCTCCGATTTGAATATATTATAGGTAGGTAGTTGTCTAGGTCATTTATTGGGTAAATACTTATCTTCAATGAAAAGGAACCTTCCCTCTTGATTCGAAATGGCATGTCTACATTATGTAGGTACTTACTTATCTACTGCAATGTATATTTTGTTGGGAAGTCCGCTCATTGTGGTTCCAGCTATTGTCAAGTTATAAAGACCCTTCTTCCTAAGCATGCCACTGACAATAAGAAGCTACTTCGTTATTTTTATTTGGATTTTTGGAGGGGAAAAAGGCAATTATTTTCTTCAACTGTACCTAAGTACCTTGTTACTCAGGATCGACTTGGATCTGGTATGTAGGTGCCTACACTATCTCCAGTAAATTTCCAACTCGTCTTGGAAAATGACTATCAAAGCAGTTCTGATACCCATGTTTTCTGTTGGCCAGCTGTGTGGTACAATGCCTCTCAGGATAGTTTCTTCAGTCCCTTTCAAGGTAGCTGCGTCGCCTCGCAGCTTGGTCTACACTACGCTTCTATTCGCTCTGACAATCTGGAACTCTTTCTTGACGTTTTCGATGGTAAACGAATATAAAAAACCCTGGGTTTCGACCTCTTCTGGTGCACTCAATGCCAGTGGCAACTTCACCACAACAACAGCTACCCCACAAACTTCTGAGCAGTATCTGATCATTCAGTCGTTTAACCCGCAGATTTTGATCATTATGAGCCTAGGAGCCCACTGGGTCTGTGTTTTCCGCGTCAAGCCTCACCTCCCTCTGTTCATTGACTACCTGATTTCCATCGACAGCAAACTGCCGACCCTCGTTAAAGGGTTATCTCTGAGCAAAACTTACCGTTGCCTGACCTTCTTGTTCTTCTCAATATTGGCTCTCTCATTCGTTGTATTTGGTTTCTACATTCATCTGCATTCTGAAGGAGATGACCGTTTTGTCTGGAGACTCACTCTGGTGGCCCATAATTTCGTTTCTCTGTCCTGCGAGCTCCAGTTGCTAATTTTCATCCTGATGATCAAGTCTAGGTTCCAGGTTGTCAATCGCGCCCTCTCTTCCATGTGTCACAACATGAAGGCGGGACGGAAATCATTGACGTCACGGTGAGTAGGTCCTACCGTCTACCATCCATTGCTATAGATCCACCGGAGAATCTTTGCATCCGTGTAGCGCTCCCTAGGTGGCGGATGCGCGAACTAACGATTGAGTTTCCATGGAAAAACCTTTACTTACTGGGAAATTTGAGAGGTGCGAAATTTTATGTTCATGTAGTGGCTGCTCTGCAAACTAAATTAACCTTTTCGAGCCTGAGATGTGCGAGCGCCTGGTAGTCGCCACGACCCCTCTGGCCTGACTTATTTTGCTCATTCGCAGCACATCGGCGCACGCTTCTTTTACGTAAAATATATAGCTGAATATTCACCCAAATGCAACCAAATTTGGGCAAATTACTTTCCACATATTAGAGTATAGATTTATATCTCAATAAATTTAGAAAATTATAACTTATTTTATTTATTAGCAAAACGTACAAACTTTATATTTTGGAAATTATATTGATTGGAAAGTCATCATACAAACAGATATGTATTTTTATACTTTTTCTGTTATGAAATAACCACAAAAATCGGAAATAACACAAGACTGAAAGCAAAAAAGGGCGCTTGGGACTTTGGAAGGTACATGAAACGAAAAAGTAAACACACCTGAGGCTTATGGGAGTGTACGGGTGGGGTTATATCACTGTTGGTAGAAGTGTTGAGCATAGACATGACGCCCAAGGCCGTCAGAAAGATGAATGAAACCATAGAAAATGAATGAAAAGTGCGTAGAAAACGAAACTTCATAAATGCGGAGCAGAACTGGGCATGGTCTGTGTGTATACAGGGTGGTCCCAAACGTAACGGACTTAGTTTGAGGTCTTATAGGAAATTTCACGCTGATCACGAATATGCCGCATATTAAGGGTCCCTGAATGAATCCTGACCACGTTTTCTGCAAAAAACCACTTTTTTCATCGTTTTTTGAGTGTTTTGGGGCAAAAAACAAGGAAATTATCTGGAAAATCGAAAAACACCTCGTAATAAACGTTGTAGGAAATTAAATTCTACGTCGAATGAGACCAACGCCAACTCTTAAGATTGTACCTACGATTTTTGGCGAATTTTAGAAGTTTTGATCTGTTGATAAACTGCTTGATAGGAGCAGGAAGGTAGGCATTTTGTATGAACTTAAAATGTAGGTTTAAATGTTTTTAATGTCCTGTTAATCATTATTAAATGATAAAAAAACAAAAAATGCCTACCTTCCTGCTCCTATCAAGCAGTTTGTGAACAGATCAAAACTTCTAAAATTCGCCCAAAATCGTAGGTACAATCTTAAGAGCTGGCGTTGGTCTCATTCGACGCAGAATTTAATTTCCTACAACGATTATTTCTAGGTGTTTTTCGATTTTGCAGTTAATTTCCATGTTTATTGCCCAAAAACACTCAAAAAACGTCGAAAAAGTGGAAAAAACGTGGTCGATTTATTCAGGGGCCCTTATATGTGGTATATTTGTGATCAGCTTGAAATTTCCTATAAGACCTCAAACTAAGTCCTTTACGTTTGGGACCACCCTGTATAGTATTCAGAGTCAGGCGAGGGCGAGCACTAGGAAGGTCCACATTTATGCGGAGCTAGGGCTCAAAAGGTTAACTGTGGTTGTCGAATTTCAAGCTGTAGTAGGTAGGAAATGATGACTTGAAGGGAGAAATCTGAGTATAAGTAGGTAGGTACTTGTACTTATATACTCTGAGCTCTTGAACAAGTAGGTAGGTACTTGTACTTATATACTCTGAGCTCTTGAACAAGTAGGTAGGTACCTACTTACCGTAAAACTGGGTAATAAGGGTCAAATTTCAACTTTTTCTTCAATTTACAAGCTTTTCAACATATCAAAAAATCTTATAAAATTCTTCGTTTGAGTCTTGGTCTGTAGTATACAATGATTCCCTATCCATAACATTGATAGGGGAGTGGGGGGTAAAAGTCCGCACTTTTCGGTTTTCGCGATTTCTACAAAAACGAGTTGGAGATGTCCGGTTTTTTGCTTTTGTGTCTGATAGATTAGGATGTTGAGCACATCCCCTGCGAATTTCGTTCATTTTCGATCAAAATTAAGGGAGCTACAGTGATTTTAGCAGAAGCTCTACGTGCGGACTCTTGCCCCATGCGGACTTTTGCCCCCCACTCCCCTACACCATAATTGTAATTTATACGTGGTATTCCAGATTCCACGTGGGGTATCTGGAATACCTTCTAATAGGTCTTTAGTAAGTAGTAGGTCCTGGCGACTCATGTACTGCGTCTGATTTCTTCTAGCAAAATTCTGTACCCAAAAATTGAAAAGCACACGGATCTACAACAAATTGAACTGGCGCACGACTGCTACCTGAAACTTGTGGACTCCTGGGCCCTACTGAATAAAATTTACGCCGTACAAGTGATGTTTTCAACGAGCGGATGTTTTTTGAAAGCTTTGTTCAACGTATATTCTCTATCGTCGAACTCCTTCGAGGAATTGTCAAGTATTCAGAAAGAAATTTTCAACTCAGCAATATGGATGGCGTTTTACTTTAGCAGGTTTGCAATGCTTGCTTTGGTAGCTACTTCCACATCGGACGAGGTAAAGAAGTTTCAATCCATTATAGGAATTTGTGATTTTTGCGGGTATGTTCTACTTATGAGAATACCCTAGTCATCAATTGAGGCGTCTAGTATCAAAACCGGATAACTCCACAAAACCAAATTTTACAGGAGAGGCAAAAGTTCTTTTTGGTCCACGTTAAATTCATTAACCAATACAACAGTTAGCCCCACTATTTCTCATGGTTTTAGTTCAGTTTTGAACCCAATATTTTGGGAGAATGAAGTTCTTTGGTCAAACTTGTGAAAAAACGAATTTTCGAAATTTTGGAGTTATCCGGTTTTGATACCAAACGCCTCAATTAGAAGGTGTCTAATATTATTTTATACAACTCGCTTTTTAGTCGAACGAGAAAAGTGAATCATGTACTTTTCAACAGGTGTTATATCGGGAGTTAAGGGACGAAATTCAATAATTAGCAAAACAATAATGTAGCTAGTATAACTGGGTTGCTATGGGTCTGGAAAAGTCTGGGAAAAAGAAATTGGTCAGGGAAAACCTGGAAAAGTCAGGGAAAAATGGAAAATCTTCTGAAATTTTACGCAATATACGGGCTACAAGTATTAATTCGTTTTTGGTGAGACTAACGCGTCAAATACCTAGGTACAAGGTTTCTAAATTTTAATAAATGCGTTTGACATTTTTCGTTCTTTTTATCTACGCTACAGAATTGATCATCTGCATATCTGTAATGTATAAGTTACAATAAGTCTGCTTCACCATTTATCAATAGAAAATCCGAATGCTTCCTCACTACAGACAATATCTGACCCTGGAATCCATCTAAAAAATAATAACTCTAAAATGTCAAAACAATAACTAGGGAAAGGATGAGATCGTTAGCCAGAATTTTTGGAGAACTCCAAGGGTTCAAATTGTGAAAATTAAGGGTCAAAAAACGTGTTTTTGAGATTTTTGGCGTAAGTTATCATCTTAAACAGAGCAAAATTTCCTATTAGAATCACCTACAAAATCGGTTTAAATAATTCTTTGAAAATTTCCTCATCAACTCATGCTGCATGAATGGAACTTTTAACGTTTCAGACCGTTCTGATCAATTTTTGTTCCTTGTCGGTCTGTGGTAATTCCTATTCCCAAGCAAAACTATTATGAAGCTATGATCAGGTTACGATGTAATTTTCAGGGATTGTGTGGGGTAGCCCTAAGACGGTCCCCTATGCATGCGCAAACGTGAAATTCCTGAAATACGGTTCCTCATGACTCCAAGACAATTACCTATTCATTTTGTCACGACTGGCTCAGTAAAAGCTACTGCGCATGCGCAAACTTTAAATTCGTTTTCATAGCCATAACTTCGGAACTAGGTACTCCACCTACTTCGGTGAAATTTTCAGGGATCGTACGGGCTCACTATTTTTTGAGGGAGAGGGCTTTTGAAACGTATTGGAAAAGGTCAGGGAAAA
>JAEMON010000005.1:4431724-4445537 GCA_030264115.1 Lygus lineolaris
TTCGTGACATCAACTTAGTGACATAATTTCGTGACATAATTTTGTGACATCAACTTTGTGACATAAACTTCGTGACACTTTTCAACTCTGGTAGGCAACCGCAAAAACATTATTCATGTTGAAATTATCGAGATGGAGGAAACTCGAATGAATCCAAATGCAACTTATTCTGAAAATTTGTTGGAACTAAACTCGAATGAAATCACTGTTCATCGCCGTTCCTGTTCATGTTCATCGCATTTTGGATCTCTCCTACAAATCTGATTCAGTGCCCTTAGAAACCTCTTGATGCCAATTTTCAACTTGAAATCAAGGGGCCAAGTGACGGCTCGGAAACTCTGAGTGGCAGTAACACATTCAACACATTCAATTGATTGATTAAGTGAATTCTATTCTCACTAATCAGGAGCAGAACAGTTTTGGGCTTTGTGTTGCATTTTGTTTGGTTGGCATCTTGGACAGGTTTGGCCAATGACAGACGACACCCTTTTCGACGTCACTTTCCCGCCATGTTACAATAATAAATATTTCAATAAATTTTGTAAAATTACAGGTACACTATTTTTGCCTTACACCTTCATTATTGTTTTTTTGAGCCATGATCTTTCAGGAAAAAAAAAATTTAAAAAAATTGATAATTCCCCATCTAACTTAATATTATTTTTTTCCACGTTTAATTCAAAATTTGTTTTCAGGGTCAAAATCAATTTTTTCCGAATGAATTCATAGAGGACTGTCAAAGGTTTAATCCGCACAATCCCTTATGTAGTCGAAATTGGTCAACTAGGTAGTTCCACAGTTTTGCCTGTGACAACAAATTTTTAGGTTGCGCATATAACCGCAACGGAATTCATTGGCAATTCATGGTGCCAACAACCAAACAACCGTAGACGAACCATAGTTTCAAGAAATTCGCTTTTGTGCCGTGGTTGGTGACGTCAGTTAGGTTAAAATTACAAGAACTATCTTCAGTATGTTTTGCTAGTTGGTTACCCCTTTTTGAAAAGATTTAATCTGTAGCTTTCGATTTTGTCAAAGAGTTCAGAATAGGGGAATGAGGGGGTAACATGGAGAGGGGAGAAGGGTACCAAAACTCTCCCTCTCGAGGGCACAGATCTGAAGAGCCAATAGGATTGCGATATCTACCAGTATCGATGTTTAAGCATCGATTTATACTATGATGGCTTTAGCTTATCACTTTCGATTGGTGGTTACCCCTGTTTACGGCTCCGCCTTGTGGGGATTAGTTGCTTCGAAACTGCCATTGGCTGATGGCGATTTACCCACTCTATTTACTATTCTAAACTCCTTGGGTTTTGTAAAAAAAATTATAAAAAATTAAAATCGATGATGGTGACTTTGAAAATGAATTTGGAACCATACTTATCGACTTACCAGAAAAGCTGTCTTATTCGACCCTTATTTTAATTTTTGGAATTCAAGATAATCCACAAAAAAACACTCAAAACGTTGAAAAAAAAGAAGTTTTTTACCGTTCGAGGTTGACTCATACCTGAATCGAGAACAGATTTTTCTTGCGGCACTGAAGCGGTGCAGTGTGCGAACATGCGCACGTCGCTCTGGTTCTGCGAGATGATTTTGTTGTCCAGCACTCCTTGTCCAACGAGATTCTTATAAAGTAGGGAAAACCAGAACTCCTGAGAACAAAGCAGATGCTTCTTGAAAAAGGGTACTTGGATAGATAATGGATGGGGAATAAAATATGTGTTTTTTTATATAGAACAAATATTATGTGACACAGATAACACATTTTCTGAAATATGTAAAAATGTTGGTCAAAATAAATTGTGAAAACACGAAAAAAATCCAAAGAATTCGCACTCTCGAGACGTGGAAAGTCGACAGACAAATCGAAACTTTTGGGACATACCTATTTATACTTTTTACACCTCATATTTATGTACAGTAAACCTAGAATAAATTCGTAACGCAACTTTCGTGACACCTTTATACTTTTAACCTCGCTTATCGTAACATTTCGTAACGCATTTTTGGCACATATTTATACTTTTTACACCTCGTAAAATACAATTTACAATTCGTAACGGAACTTTTTTGTGACCTAACCTCGCTCATCGCTCTAAATGAACAATTTAGTAATGTAAACTACTGTTCAAGAGAATCCTGTAAACCACATCAACAATGATGGCTTATGTGATTATCAGTCTGTGAGCCGTAGTTCGTTACTCTCAGATCGAAAATGTGGAACCTAATCTCTCGGTTCAACCTTTCCAAATCTGTTCCAGGTCGGTCAATTTACTGATATCAATACAGTCTCGGGCTGGAGGACTGGTGGGATGTAGTTGGAGGAGGGACAGCTTTTGTTCTTACTGTCATGGATATTTTATTACTTCCTACTAAAAAAAAGTCCTTTTCAAAGAATAATTTTAACCGATTTGGTGGGTTATTCTTGAAGGAAATTTCACGCTGATTCCGAATATACCTATGTTCCTAATATACGAATGTTCATATGTTTAGAATGGTATTTCACACCAAAAACCTCAAAAAACACGTTTTTTTAAGCGATTTTTGAAACTTAATTTTCAAAATTTGATCCCTTTGAGTACTCCAAAAATTCTGGCCAACGAACTCATCCTTACTTTTGATATTATTGACATTTTACAATTTTTTGGATTTTTTATCTCGATCCCTCTGGCAGATATCGTCTGGAGTGACACATATGTAAATAAATATATATACATATAAAAGGGTTAAATTTCAGGAATAGTTTTAGAATGGCCTGAAATGGATTTCCATGACGAAAATTTCAAAAAATTTGTGTTATTTAAATTTTGAAGCCGTTCTAATAGCTTTATTTTCATCGAAAATTCGCTAAAAGCGTATAGTATCCATGACAACACTATTCTAAAACTATGCCCTAATTTAAAATGTAATTTCAAGGGCAATTCTGGTATAAAACAACACGCATCTACTCCATGGCTTCACCCGTTCCAGATTCCACCCATTCATGATTCCCAGACCCAGATTGAGAAGGTGGAACCATGGAAGAACGAACGAAGAATCCTTCTTCCATCGAAGAATCGCTATGGATCGAGAATCTTTGAGGATCAGGAACACAAAACCATGGAAGAACCTTCTTCAATCCATCTTTTCAATTCTCAAAGCGTTCTTGATCCTCAGCAATCTCGTTCCAATTCGACCTGCGCAGCTGGACAGAGAGTTGAGGGCGTGTCAAATCCCTTCAGATAGCGCCTGGAGTTGGAGTAGGTCGGAACAGTTCCAACAAACATCGGTTTAAACCCATCTCTCAGCAGGCCTCTTGTCACAAAATGTGATTCACTCAGATATTCAATTTGTTTCCTCGTCAAGTAGATAGCTCAAGTACTTATTGTTGACTCAAAAAAAAAAAAAAAACAATAAAAGAGAGCGGAGTTACCAGAAGTGAATTTTCCACCATAATTTTGAGAGGAGCGATCTACAGTTGAGGGAGGAAACTGACATTAATGGCTAATTAATGAATTGTTAATTAATTAATGTTAATTAATTTAGTAATGGTTAATTAATAATCAATTTATTAGTTTAATTTATTAATGGTTAATAGTTAATTAATTGGTTTAATTAATTATTTATTAATGTTTAATTAATGTAATATTAGTTAATTAACATTAGCGGCTTCATGCGGACAGTGTTGTAACTACAGCCAAAACAGCTGTTTCCTCTTGTAGATATCAGTTTGGATCCCCAAGACGCATTTTTTGAGAAGTTCACTTTTCTTTCTTTACGGATGATGAATAAACTTTCAACCGGGCATTTAATAGATTACAAGGGAGATTTTGGTTTATATATGATGAGACCAACCGAGACGAAGAAAAACTTACTGGAGTAGGAGATTTTAGCGAGACGGCCCCGGCTTGCCTCATGTAAATCTGGATTCCCATTCTCGCTGCGGCGCCAATTCGTTTGACGAATTTCACGGCATCACTGAAACTTCCTTTGCTCGCAGTTGGTTCCGCTGGAAACAATCAAACGTCTTGATTTCAACGAAATATTGAACAAATCTGTCTCAGACCTGCTAGAGGTGATGAGCTCTCGTCCTCTCCATGCTGTCTATGCAAGTGGATGATATTTATGTACCTATTTTCAAGAGACGGATAATTCAGTAAATCGATAGGATAACTCAGCATTTACTTGATTATTCTATGAATACAGGGTGGTCCATTAAACGTGAATATCCCACATCCCCTCTATGAGAAAAAAATAATGAGGAATGGACGTCGTATTTTTCTATTTTTTAAAATTGTAGGTGTAACTGAAGGCTTTCCAAAAACTAGCAATATGATGGGTCGGAAATGAACGGAAGAGGGCGAAACATATGGTTTAGTAGTGCATGCATTTCAGGGGACGTCCCTTTAGATGGAAAATTGTCTCGAAACTGAACAGCAATCCACAATTTATAATCAACGACACCGGACACATGAATCCGTGTGGTGCCTGTCTGGCGCCATGGTGCCGTCGAGAATTGTTCCCAAACTGACTAGCATTCCAAAATCTATGATCATCGACACCAAACACGAAAACCCGTGTGGTGGCACACTGTGGTAGAAGAAATTAATTTAAATAGGTCCCAACATAACGGTGCCCAGTGTCTATTCAAACCCTTACTAGAATCAACTTACCGATCCAAACAGGTTTCTTTGGAATAGCTTTACCAACTCTGACTTCTTTGTTCCAAACGTATGTATCCAGCTCATTGGTCATAGAGGCTATCAGGTCGTAGGGGTCCTCAGGTTCACCATCATTCATAAATTTCCTTAACGAAAAAAAAAAAAAAAATCTTGGTATTAGTGGTCATTAGTTCGAACTAAAATGTGCTAAATATTCAGTAAACAGTGTTACAATATGTTTTATTGGATATTACAGACTGTTATAGATTGCCATTAACAAAAAATTACATATGAGCAGCAAAATCCATCAGTTTATGTTTTGAAGATCACGTCCTTCAAATGGCGTCCCTCTTTGATCAAGCACTCTTCCAGTCTTGCTCCAAAACTGTCAAACACTTTACTTAGCATTTCCAGGGTCAGGTTGGCGATCTCTAGACTTATACCTCGCACATTGGACGAACTAAAGGAGGCCATAAGTTTAGAGATCGCCAACCTGACCCCGGAAATGCTAAGTAAAGTGTTTGACAGTTTTGGAGCAAGACTGGAAGAGTGCTTGATCAAAGAGGGACGCCATTTGAAGGACGTGATCTTCAAAACATAAACTGATGGATTTTGCTGCTCATATGTAATTTTTTGTTAATGGCAATCAATAACAGTCTGTAATATCCAATAAAACATATTGTAACACTGTTATTCTTTTAGTTATTCGTTATTTAAATTGGATCGTTTTTTTTTTTGCCACACCCTGTATAATACAACATTCTCAAAGTCGATAGACGATACGGAGAAAAGGCCATATCACACGAGCATTTTTCCAACTTTTTTTTTGGCTGGAAGTTGAAGAAGACGAATATGCTTCTTTCCTTTTTCCAAGGTTGAAGAGGGAGAACCATCTTTTTCCAAGGTCAAATTTTCTGCCTAATTTTCTCGGACACCATTTTGTGCGAAAAAAAAGCTGGCAGATAACCCTTGAAACGTTTCAATGGGGAATCATCATCAATTTTTTAAATTTGTTTACTGAAAGGCAATGACTTGAAAGAAACAATATTGAAGTCGTAGAGCAAAAATAGTGTATCTGTAATTTTAGAAAATTCATTGAAATTTTTATTATTGTCCCATGGTGGGAAAGTGACTTCAAAAAGGGTGTCGTCTGTCATTGGCCAAACCCGTCCAAGATGCCAACTAAACAAAATGAGAAACATTCATCGGAGTTACAATTTGCTTGTAATACGAGTAGAGTAATACAAATTTTACCAGGGAAAACCAAATGTGTAGCAAAAGCTAGTGTGAAGAAAGAAGCGCTGTTTGATGGTTTAGTGCCGTCCTAACAAAACAAGAACAAACGACGCACCAACATGTGGGAAAGTCTGTGGCCCAATATAAAAAAGTTCCAATCGATTTTTGAATTATAGGAAATGGATTTTTGAACTATGGACATTTTCAATACGAGGTGAGCTATTCTTATAGAAACATTTTCCGCTAATAAATAATCAACGAGCAGTTTCAATGAATAATTATGAAGTATTTTTTTAAATTTTCAACAGGTGTACCTATTGCTGAATCGACGCCAACTTGATCAGCTGAGAAAATCAATCGAACTTGATACTCACGGTTGCAAAATTATAGATCCCAATGAGTTTCCAGCATTCGTTAACAAGTCTTTGACAAAATGTATTTGCTTGGCACCAGACACTGATGAGATGTCCGGACCGAAAACGGGGGAACCAGCATATTTGGGGAAACCGTCCAGGATCTTGGCCAGCCTCACCAGATCTCTCCCAATCTCTGCGCCACTTGCGTTGTACCCACGAACATCTGTGGAAAATCGGTATCGAATATAAGTGAGAAATTTCTACGAGACTTCCTAAGAGATCCCACGAACGATACGTAGATTCGCATCTAATTTTCGTATTGTATTGGCTCGGACGAGCAAAGTGGAAGCTAACCTTGTCAAAGTTCGTATCCCAATATTTTTCCGTATCGTGAAATTAGTGTCGTATCGTAAAGTGGCAGTTTTCATCATGCTCGTATTAATTCAATCTCGGTTTATGGTCTGTCGAAGACCTCAACATTGTTTTTCAAGTGTATGCTGAGCATCAGGTTGAAAGAAATGTGCCTTGTTATTGCTGTGGAAGGTAATTCTGCTATACAACACCACTGATACTTATTTTCTGTAGTATCTAAAGTGTCGTATCTTTACGAACTTTACGAAGTTTCTATAAGAGATACGACGTCGTATCTCGATATGAAATTTTGTAACTGGTTGCGCGTGTGGAGACGCTGCTGCGATTCGATACGACAGTCCACAATGAGGAACTTCGTATCTCAAAAAGCACTCCTAGGAACTCTCTATTTTCTAGAATAATAGGTAGGTACCTATCATGAATAATGATATTTATGTGGTTCTCATGAAAACTGTAGAACTGGCAAGATGATGGAGTGGTAAATCGTTGGTTTAGGGCTCTAACCAGCCAAAATGGGCTGGTTAATTTAAATCATTGATTCATCTCTTTTGATTGTTGATTCATATTAAACGATGTTGGTGAAACCCGACATCGTTGTTTAAAATCTGAGATCTTTGGTTTAATAACTAAACGTTGATTAAAAACTTTGGTGAAACCGGCTCTAAGGGTCTTAGAGCATACTGTCCGCAGCAACACAACAAATTATACTGTTCAAATAGTTACCATATCCGAGTTGCCAAACAACGCTGTGCCGCTTCTTGTTCGAGTAGGAGATGAGTTCGAGAGAATTCTGAGAGTCCCAAACTCCTTGCACTTGTATCGACGGGTTCAAACTTGCAATGATGTCCAACCCAGTCCCTCTGGCGAAGTCGTTAACTGAATCCCACTGGCTTTCTATTAAAAAATGAAATAAATTATTAGTATTTAGTACTAGATTTTTTAAAGGATGTTCAATTCCTTACGGCAATGGTATTTTCACAAAGTAGGCGTTATAATTTTATGCTAGGAAGAACCAAATAAACAGCCAGGTTTATTCGGTCAAGCCAATTTCACCGCACTATTCTTTCATTGTTCCACTACCTACCTAAGTACTTCTTCATCACCATTAACCATGATTACATAGTCCTATCCATTAGGCTGAAGCGTCGTGAGGGATAAATCATCAACCATACTGTCGCGGATTGCGAAAAGTTATAATTTAATTTGTTGATTTGGCTTCAGTTTTTCGTTTTAGTTTCATAACAAGTATGAAACACATGGAGTGTTTTCCCAATTTCCCAATTGAACTGACTGTCACCAATTTTCATTGTTTACTTGGAATAGAGAATTTGTACCGAACGTTGGTTTTCTTACTTGAAACTGTAAAGAGTTAAAATACTAGATACATACTTGGCTGTTTATGGTCCATTCTAACATATGAAAGCACTTATATTGTTATAAACAAATAAGTAAAGTTGTCGACAATAGGGTGTGGGCAATGGTCGAAAAAGGCGTCGGAAGATGTAACTTTGGTTCTGGTAGCCTGTGTCTCGTTGTTTAGAATATAACAGAACACTGTTAAGAGAATGAAATGAGAAAACTAAGATTAAAATCCGAGGAGTTGAAAAAGAGGCAGGAAGTTAAGGAAGCTGAAAAGGAACTTAGAGATATCCATATCCACCATTTGGGTAAGGCATGGATACTATGGTTGCACAACCTGAATTTCGCACATCGCATTCAAGGCCAAAGAGAAGGTTTTCAGCCTATTTTATCAACGTGGCAGTTGATCAACCAGAAAAGGGACTTAGTTGACGTCACACGGGTGAAGTGTCAAAAGAATAAGGCGGGAGTAATTTCACCCTTTGAGGACTCCTGACGAAATATTCATCCAAGCAAAACTACCCCCAGGGACTCCTGACGACAGTTTCTTCCATCACCAACAGTGCACCTTTGACTCCTGACGACTATTTCGCCCAGCTCTTTTTTCTCATAGTTTCGGATGTAGAGCACTCTGTTGTGCCTTCCATGTACTTCTAGTTACCGCAGGGCTCCTTTGGGTTGTGAAAAACATCAACAGGTTGTGTTCTGGTTATCTGTTGTGTTATCAGTCGTCCGTTTTAGCATTTGCTCATCTACAAATTCGTATTTTTTTGTCAGTTTTGTCCCAGTCAGGTTTACCTACTGTGTTGATTATGTCGAATAGAAAAGTGTTTACTGAAAATATCGATGGAGATGGTAGCAATAATGTGAGAGATTTCAATCCCTGACGAATTTATCATTTTAAATTACACATAGGAGTAATAGGGAACATAGATAATGTAATCGTGAATATGCTTTTTAAATGCAATGTATATTTCAAAGGGAAAATTAAATAAGAGGAGGCGTGCGTTGGAGAGTAAGAGGTCTGGGCTATCCTGGGGGGGGGGGGGGGGGGGGGGGGGGGGGGGGGGGGGTAGTTTGCATTCACGTTGCCCGTCCCAGCGCAGCGATTTGCTTTAACTTGAACCATACTAAAAGAGTTAAATTCAGAGACTTTACTAAATTCCCTAAAATTACTGAAAAGTCATTCCTGCAGTATGAATTCATTTGCATTACTTTTCAGAGATTAACTTTAAGGGAGAAAATAAGTCATGCAAAAGGCCCATTCGCATTTTTTACCTCAAATTCAGGTTTAGCTTGAAAACCCTCATGAGCCAATTTTTAGCTCAAAACTTATCACAATGTGTTACTTATTGTGGATTTATTGTGAAGATTAGTCTGTTTGACGAATTATTACCTGATACTGTGCTGCTATTCACCATAAATTCTTTTCCGAAAATCAAAGCATTCGTTCCGATTCCTCCAATCCTCACAAAACTCGGCGATAGACCTTTGGCCATGTTGTAAGACTCTTGGCTGAAACAGAGAAAGGGCAACGAAAATTTCGCATTTGTACGAGAACATTTTTCTTTTGATTTCACTTACTACCTACGTCTCATACCATCATTATTTTCTATTTCGATTTTGAGAATTTATACATAGACTGAATTATGTGGTGATGATAGTGGTGAATCAAAGCGTTGAGGGGATTTCTTCTCGGCAGTGAGCTGACAGAAATGTGATAGTAAGATGCAAAGGATTGATGTAATTCAGTTTTCCCATTTTCTAGCCAATTTTGGGCTGATTTGATTGACCGTTTGCGGGGTATCTGCAATGTGTTATTTTAATTATGTAATTTTTGGATTTTTCATTTCTTTTTTAAACGTCAAATAGGTATAAAATCACCTCAAGACTCCCAGAGAGTGATACGAATGCCACCAACCCCATCAAAATCCGTTGAGAATTGGCTGAGAAAAATGGGAAAAACTGAGGTTATCAGTTTTTTATACTTATACTCTTTTGTTTTTGTTGTTGTCTTTTTTTTACTGTTTTTCATTATTATCTCACAGTAACGTACCATTTATTTGGACCGGTTGTGAAC
Source organism: Lygus lineolaris (assembly GCA_030264115.1). Classification (NCBI taxonomy): domain Eukaryota; kingdom Metazoa; phylum Arthropoda; class Insecta; order Hemiptera; family Miridae; genus Lygus; species Lygus lineolaris. The sequence goes on from JAEMON010000005.1 coordinate 4,441,774, forward strand.
GACTTTTTCACAAGTTTATGTGAAATATTTTCTACAGCCACATTGTTAGTTTATTTTATCTAGTGGGCGGCATTGGACGTCCTTGATCTTCTGTGTTTGTTTTGCTTCCTCACTACCGAAGGTAGGAAGCTATGCATTCGTGCAAGAAATAAAAAAAATTTTTGTCCTCCAAAATCAAAATTTCCACTTGCTTTTTACGTTTCAGAGCTTTCTGAACAATTTCGGTTCCGTGTCTGTCTGTCGGTCTGTGGTCAATTCCTTGTCCCAGGAAAAACTATATGAAGTTGTAGTCCGAATTTTATGAAAATTTCAGGGATAGTGCGAGTTAGTCCCGTGACGGTCCCCTATAAGTTACATCTCCATCGGACCACTAGTAGCGTGAGCGCATGCGCAAACGTGAATTTCCTGAAACCCCTGTATCTCAGTTCCTAACTGACCTTTTTCGCTCAAATTCGCAGGGTAGTTTTGGACTGACTCCAAGACAATAACCTATGAATTTCGTCACGATTGGATCAGTAATAGCTACTACGCAAGCGCTAACTTGAAATTTGTCGGCATAGGCGTATCTCCGGAAGTACTCGACCAATTTCGATGAAATTTCCAGGGATTACGCAAGTTAGACACTGGAGGGTCCCCTATGAATTTAATCACCATCGGACTAATAGTGGCGTGTGCGCATGCGCAAACATGAATTTCCTGAAACTACGATTTCTCTGTTTCTAATTGACCGATTTCGCTCAAATTCGGAGGGTATTTGGAGGTTGATAATTATCTTCGAATTGAAACACGATTCTATCAGTAATATCTACTGCGCATGCGCAATTTCGAAATGAGTTTCTTAGCCATAACTCCGGAACTACTCGACCAATTCTGGTGAAATTTTCAGAGATTGTCGGAGGGAGCCCCTACCTACTCATTTCCCTATTAATTTAAAAATTTAATTAAATTTCCTGAAACTACGATTTCTTAGTCCCTAATTGACCTATTTCTCTCAAATTTGTACGGTAGTTTTGGTCAATTACCTATGAATTTCGCCACAATTGGATAATTGATTGGATTAAGTGAACTCCAAAACTATTCTACCAATTTCGTTGAAATTTTCACTAACTGACTCTATACGTCCATATTACAAAAGTGTGGAAGCTATACTGCCAACCAACTTGGCACACGTTTTTCAAGATCTTTCAAATATTAATTTAATTTTGTATGTTCAAACCTATTTTTGCCCATTTCGTGTGATTTATACCTACTTCACGAATCGTAACCAAACAGTTACGGAGCCACTGAATTATGTATTTCGTGAAATTCACAAACTGTGCAAGAAGTGCTGTGATAAGGCAACAGAGGAACTCTCATACCTACCCATCCAATTTCGTTTTGGTCAAACCTTTTCAATTTTTGTAAGTTATTTGGACATCTTCATACCTGAGTGAATGATAAGAAAGCCTTTATTATTTTAATGATACCTACATGATTCAAAAGGTACCTAGATTCTGTTCGCAATAAAGTCAGCAACTTGTAAGTTTCCTTTGTCTGATTATTTCTGCTCCTGTCCTATATCAATTATGCGTTTTATATTACCTATACTGAGTTTATTAACTAGGTACTGATAAATAAGTAGATACGGGTAGTATGGTCGGCCGTGTGTCGTTGATTTAACGTTATTAGTCGGGATGCGGCCCAGGAGGTAATGATACGAAATTTACTTACCTTTATTTCCAAATCCAAGTTTTTGAGAATGTACGCAGTGTTCGTACGAAATGTAAAAGGAAAAAATACAGCATTGAACATGCAGTAAATTTCGTATCTTTACCTCCTGGGCAGCATCCCGACTAATAACGTTAAATGATAAATAAGTAGGTAATTAAGACATTAAGCAGTTAGGTAAGTAATTATGAATCGACAAAATTTAAACTTGGTTGAGAAAAAGTCAGCCATTGTTTGTCCGTTCTAGTTGATAGTTGAGACCTCCCTGCTCAGCCAATAGGAATTGAGCTCGGAGAGTTTACCATGGAAAACTTCACCTAACCCCAGGGGTCCTCAGGATTTCGTACCCATGGTAAACTTTCCATGGTAAACTATTCAATTTTTTTTTCTCGATGTACCTATCGCTAAATAAATCGATTTTTTTACTTTTTTTGAACGCAACTTTTGTTACCATGGTTGGGAAACCTCAAGGTAAACTTCAACCTTGGGGTTAGACGTTTTTTTGAAACGGCCCTAAGACACTTTCTGAAAATAGTTTAAGGTACTTAATAAATTGACTCACGTTAGCGGGCTGGCAGCAGCCAATGTCAACGGGTCGACTGTGAGACTGAGAAACCTCTCCGGAACGTAGTATATCCATTTTTTGGTGTTGACCTGAACAATAACTTCTGATCCCAGTGTGATGTAGAAAGAAAGTATGTGAGGCAGCAGTAGGACCCATTTCCAGTCCATCTATAAATAATTTAATCGGCAACATTAATTACTGTGTAAAAAAACACATCCAGTGAGCCATTTTCAGTCACATTTGAGTGAAGGATATTTTCCGCTGAGAAAATTCTCTTTATTTTCCACAGAGAAAAAAAACAAAAATTCATTTTCCCTAACTATTTTTATTTATTTTAAATTCTATTTATTTTCCAAAGCAAAATTCTATTTATTTTCCCCAGAGAATATTTTCCTTGGAGAAAATTACGTAATAACGTACCTACTGACTGGACAAAAGCTTCATAACAATATTTTTGTGTGTCAGAAACATGATCATTTTTCGTATCACGAATTGTGCCAAAATACGCCTGAAACTCCAGTTGAGATGTTAACAATAATTCTAAATTTTCCCAACTCGAAAAAAAGCCCATCTGGTGCGAGGCTTCACACTACTTTCCTCACCCGTGGAAACCTGAAAAACGGCTATTTTGTGTGTTTTAACTCTGATTTCGGCGCTCAGGATATTTTTTTTTGGATGAGGGGTATCAATTGAAACTTGTTTTTACTTGAAAGACGAGTAAGCTAAGTCCTGTGAATTTCATCAAAATCATTGGAGCAGTTCGGGGGAAAAGCTAAATAATGTGCTAAGAACGATGTTTTTTCATGTGTTTTGCTTAGTTTTTCCCCTAATAATTGGCCTGGAGGGCTGAAATTCTTAGTACCTCATCCTCATACATGGAGCAACCAATCCTCGAAATCGGAATTTTCGTTATTATTCTCGTGGGGGCTGCAATCGTACATACAGAGAAAGTACATCCTTTCTTTTGTACACTTGTCCAAAACGTGGAGAAAATTAATCGGATGTCAATTAGAACCATTCTGTTGGTGTTTCTGTCAATTTAAATACACTTTCGTTCTCACATTGAGGTGGACTGAGGAAAGTAAAAGATTTCTGCCAAGATATGGGTTAAGAAGATAGGTTTTCTGCCGATTTAAATACGTGAAATTTCACCTTCCAGGTGGGCTGAGGAAAGAAACATCTGGTGCGAGGCTTCACACTACTTTCCTCGTCCGATGAAACCTGGAAAACGTCGTTTTAGCACAATTTTTAAGCTTTTCTCGCAAATTGATTTTGATGAAATTCACAGGACTTACTTAAGTACTCTTCTTTCAAGTAAAAGTCCCATTCATGTAGCAATAATTTTAACCAATTTGGTGGGTGATTCGTATAGGAAATGTCACGCTGATTTCGAATATACCATATGTTCCTAAGTTTAAGATAGTAATTTACACAAAAAAACCTCAAAGACAGCGATTTTGCTTCCTCACTACCGAAGGTAGGAAGCTATGTA
>JAEMON010000005.1:4533833-4547103 GCA_030264115.1 Lygus lineolaris
CGCTAAAAGGGGGTAATAACATTTTTGTTGATAACTCGAGATGTTGTTTTGCGACCTTTACGTAAAAGATCAACTGGAGAAAATTGCGAAATATTTGTTTAGAGAAACAGGTTCTGGTTGTTTTGTTTATCCTTTCAATCCGGTCACGACTTCATCATGCCACACGGTCAACGCTCAAAATCCCCTCCTTTCCATTACACAGTCACATGACGACACAACGGATTTTTTTCAAAATAAAAAAGGGCGAAAAATGACCCGCTGGAATTCGGGGAGCAGTAAAACGATTTAAAAAAAGACAACGATACGTCGATAATAAAAAAATCGTCGGGCAAAAGAAAGATAACCTTAGGGTTTTGGATCGGACCCCCTCCGATTCTCGGATCATCCAGCCATGGCTGTTCAGTTTCAATGAAATGCTATGTACGGCATGAACTCCAATAGTGACCCGTGAGATCGCGATTTTGTTTTATTCTATTTGTGACTTTCGGACGTGAAAATAGACCGTGACAAGGCGATTTCTGTTCAATGGAATTTTTATGAATGGCACACATGGAATCTGTTTTGAAGAATTGTTAAATTTCGTAGTTAACTAGGTATGTTAGAGCGTCATAATAACATTTGGAGCCGGTGGAGCGTGTTTTTTGGTGAATTGTGACGAATTAAGATGACGGATGATGAAAGATTTCTGAGCGAGGAATCCAATATTATGGGTAAGCAGTATAAATATTTTTGTCTGTGAGAAGATTTTCTATTAAATAACGTGAAAAATGCTGTCTTTATACAAAATAGATGCTTTGATTTACTATTTATAATCAACATAACAAACACGTGACTTATCCACGTGAGACTGGTGTGATGACCTGACCGTCTAGAGCGCAGATGATGTTGTTTGAAGCTTGGATGGTGAGCCATGGATGGATGGACGGGATGCTCCGATTACGTTGCCAAGGAAATTGAGAATAATTATGGTGTATGAGGAAATCAAATTTTGTCTGCCCTTGTATTGTTATTTGGAATGAAATAACACCGTAAATACAAAGAAAAAAAAAAAGTTAATCGTTTTGGTGTGGAGAAAACTTGGAATAAAATCTCAGCTGTTTGAATAACAGGCAGCATTCTCAAGGCTCTTTAGAACAACTTTCCTACGTCACACTAGAAGAACTGAACCGAGTAAGAATGCGCTGAGATCGCATCGGGAGCAGTGGGAGTAGGAATAATTTGAATAATTAATTAAAAAATCATTAATAATAATTAACAATTCATTATTTCAATCAATTTATTAATTGGTAAGTGATAGGACAGTTTATTAAGGTGAGAATAGGAATAATTTGAATAACTAAATAAAAAGGTATTAATAATAATTATCAATCAATTAATTCAATTAATTATGAATTAAGTAAATTCTATTCTCACTAATCAGGAGCAGAACAGTGTTGGGGTTTGTGTTGCGTTTTGTTGTGTTGCCAACTTGGACGGGGTTGGCCAATGACAGATGACACCCTTTTCGATGTAACTTTCCCTCCACATTACCATACTAAATTAATTAAATAAATTTTCTAAAATTACAGATACGCTATATGACATACTACATACATCTAATTCGTCTTCAGAAGTACTCTAGAATTTGTTGATATGGGGCGAAAATGGGACTGAGTACACCAGCCAATTAATGTAATGAATTTTCTATCAGAGTAATGACTAATGACGTTTCGTATAACGCGATCATTATCGTTCAATTATGAGAAATCAATTTTTTTCTGCTATTGTATTGTTATTGCTTCCGAGTCTGCAGGGCAGCTGAAGCTTTGTTTTCACTTCCGAAATGGAAAAAATTTGTGTGCTCCAAAATCAAAATGTCAACTCGCATTTTGCGTTTAAGGGCCTCTTGAACAAATTTGGTTTCGTGTCTGTCTGTCTATCTGTCCACATTTCCTTGCCACAGCCATAACTTCCACAGTTATGATCCGATCTCAATAAAATTTTCAGGGATTGTGCGGGTTAGCCCCGTGATGGTCCCCTATGCATTTCATCGCCATCGGACTATATAATTTCCTGAGACCCCGAAATCTAAGTTCCTAATTGACCTATTGACCCTACGGAACAACCAAACCAATTTCAGTGAAATTTTCAGAGATTAATCGAGTCAGACCCTAAAGAGTCCTCTATGAATTTCATCGCCATCAGACCACTAATAGCGTTTGCGCATGCGCATGCGCAAACGTGAATTTCCCGAAACTACGATTTCTCAGTTCGTAATGGACCGATTTCGCTCAAATTCGGTGTGTAGTTGAGGGCTACCATTACCTTCTAATTTCGACAGGATTGTATCAGTAATAAGTACTGCGCATGCTCAATTTTGAAATGTGTTTCATGGCCATAACTCTGGAACTACTCGACTAATAATTGTAGTGACATTTTCAGAGATTCTCCGGGGTAGCCCCTAGATAGTGCCCTATTAATTGGATAGCCATCGGACCATTAGTAGCGTGTGCGCATGCGCTAACGTGAATTTCTTATTCCATTTTTTTGTTTTTGCCTCTGGATGACCACTAGCGCTATCCCGCACCTGGTGGAAGTGAGACACACTAAGATGCTGGTACTGCGAGTAAGGTCGAGTAAAAACGATGCATCAGAAATGGCGAGTGTTAGCAGGCAAAATTGCTCAAGTGGTGTTGCCTCCAAACTGAGTGTTCGAGTTTACATTATCGAAGGGGAAGAATCGAATCGAATCGTTGTTTTCGATATTTAATCGATATCAGCATGATGGATAGGAACTGAAGTTAACATTGAGCGGCAACACGGATTCGTAACTCTAAACTGGAGTCGAGCAAAGAAGGGGCCAGCTGGTAAACCTAGAGGCATTTTTTGGACGTCAACATTTTTGCAGATAAAATGGTTTTCCCTTGAAACGGCAGAGCAGGCAGGTCATGTCAGGTACATTCGAACCCCCCTTTTCAAAATGTTCCTGGTATAGGCTGAAGGTCAGAACGTGCTGGTCCTTCGGCCTACCGAGAACTTGAGGGAGCTGATCTGTGTAGCCTTTCTTGGAGAAAGCCCTACTTTTGTACCTTATACCCTTTTGTACTTGTGTAGTACTTTATACTAATGGAGATGGCCTGAAGACAGAAGAGCTCTTCTTCCTTGAAAATCGGTCGATGAGCTCCCCTGCAGGTACGCACGTGTTTGCTTCCTTGGTACTCCTGAGAAACTTACCTACTGGCCATTTTGGGTTTTCTAGGACGCTCGAATTTCCGGCAACTGAAAAGGGTCCTCTGAGTGGACCCGGTACATACCTGGCTGTGAGAAGAATCCAAAAGTGCCAATAATATTGTTATCCATCGAGGTAGTATAAAAATAGTATTCAAAGCGGTGGACGTTTTGATTTTGGAGGACAATTTTAACATGGAACATGCTTTTTCGGCAAAACGGGGTTGCGGTTCGGGGTTTTTTATGGCAAAAAACGAGACTTAAAAGTTCCATTCATGTAGCATGAGTTGAGCGAATTTTCAAAGAATCATTTTAACCAATTTGGTAGGTGATTCTTATGGGATATTTCACGCTGATTCCGAATATACCATACGTTTTTATGTTTAAGATAGGTCTTCACATCAAAAACCTCAAAAAACTCGTTTTTTATTTTTTGAGTGTTTTTGATGAGAAAAAGTTCCTTTCATGTACGTAGTAGGTATGAGTTGATGAGCGAATTTTCAAAGAATAATTTTAACCGATTCGGTGGGTGATTTTGGTTTATTATTTTCAATGTCCACTTGTCCAAATGTCCACTTGTTTTTAGCGAATTTTCGAAGAAAATGAAGCTATTGCAATGGCTACAACATTTTAATAATGCCAATTTTTGAGAATTTCTTCATGGAAAGTATGTGTCACTCCAGACAATACCGGACCCTGGAATCGAGATAAATGTCCAAATCAAAATGTCAATAGTATCAAATGAAAGGATGAGTTCGTTGGCCAGATTTTTTTATGTTACCACTTTTAGCACTCCTTAAAGCCAATTTTCAGCTCGAAAATCCACCAAGTTTGTCCACAAAACGGGTAGATAGAACGGTTGTCACGTAGGTCACCAGGTACACTGACGATCTCTCCCGGAAGGGCCCGGGGTGGGATGACGTAGCAACTTATAAAACAAGACCCGTTTTTGCTCATCAGATACCCCTCATGTTGCAACTTTTGGGAGAGCTCTCACTGAGATCATTAAATTGAAAAAGTAAAATTAACCATGCGCAGAGCCCATTGTTTGTCCAGCCAATAGAAGATCAATATTACTCCCAAATTTTCTACATTGCAGCAGAACATATTCAATAGGTAGATTTTATATGCTCTCATCATCGAAATACCGAAAATTTGGGGAGGGAACATTTTTAATTCTAAATTGAAACAGTGTATTGTTCCCATGGCTTACCATATTCCGATTACTCATAATCATTCCTTCAACGTAGACCTGTTTATTTTAGCGAATTTTCGAAGAAAATGAAGGTGGATTGGGTTGAGGGTGAGGATGGATAGGCTGTCCTTTTGTTGCATATGTAGTTGTATTTCTTAAATATTTGCCAAGCGCTTTCGTTCGAATAGAGCATTATCAGGGCTAAAATTAAAAATACAGGAAGGTATAATACGAGCTGGTTATACTTAGTTGCTATGGAACATGGTTATATTTAAGACTAGAGGGCTTACCTATTTCCATTGCCTATATGTATGTATATAGGAGGTCTTGCTAGTTTGTTTTTGGGGTGTCGTTCCCTCGGCCAAAGGGTTACCTACAATACAGATTACAGGTTATACTCTTGTAGTTTGATCAGGTAAATACTTATATTTAAGTAGGTGGGTACACATTATGGGTTAGGGGTATGCACTTACTATACGTAGGTTTCTCTCCTCTCTTTTCCTCCAGCTCCGTTTCATTTCCAGTTCTTATGCTTCCAATTTCTTGAATTTTTCATACAACTCTTATCAAATAAGGTAAATTAAGATAGGTTGAAGCTTCTACAAGGGTACTTGTAGAACTTGTACTTTTGCTACGAAGAAAATGAAGCTATTGCAATGGCTTCAAAATTTTAAAAATTCAAATTTTAGAAAACTTTCCCCATGGAAATCCAAATCAAAATGTCGATAATATCAAAAGAAAAGATGAGTTCGTTGGGCAGAATTTTTGGAGTACTCCAAGTGTTCAAATTTTTTAAATTTTTAGAAAATCGCTGAAAAATGCGTTTTTTGACGTTTTTTGTGTAAATTACCATCTTAAACATAGGAACATAAATGGTACATTCCGAATCAGCTTGAAATTTCCTGTAATAATCGCCCACTATAGCGGTTAAAATTGTTCTTTGAACATTCGCTCCTCAACTCATGCTGCATGAATGTTTGTCTGTCTGCCAGCCAGTTGTCTGAGTATGTCTCAGCGAATCCTTGAAACACACATAACTTCCACAATCTTTCCCCGATTTTGAAGAAATCTTGTGTTCACGTTTGAAGGATTGTGTTCACGAACTTCTCCTCACTATCTAATCATCCGATTTTGCGATTGTTTCACCATGTGTTTCAAAATCGTGCGGAGACTTGACTCTAAAATTCGAAACTCTGCTTGCTCCGGACAGGTAGGAGAAATACTGGAGGAGCCCGTCGATATAAATAATGCAATTTTTTCCTCAATCCGTTCAAATAAGAGGAATTCCTTGATAACGTGAGAAAGAGAGAGCAGCACACTAGCCAAGTGGGTGTGGCATCTCACATCGTCTCCTATGATTGGTGTTGATCATTGAAATGGAGTTGTATACTGTGAGCCAGTTCCACTCTTACAGTAAAATGTTACGTTGACAAAACAACAATCAAACACACAACAACAACCAACAATCTCTTCAATTTGTGGAACTTTGTATAATAATATCAGCTATATTAAATACAAGTATAATGAAAAATATTATTATATTAGTATTAGTATATTATTAGTATTACTATTTTAAATATTAGTAGGCATATTCGTAAAATAAAACATTCTGTTTTTGGTATTTGGTGTCGACTTGAAGTTCCAAACGTTTTGAAATGTAGTATTCATCGTGTATCTGTTCAAAATAGGTAAGTTTTGAGCTTGAAGTCAACCAAAAACTATACAGAGCTCTAAATTGTGTAAAATCTTCTTTTTATTTTTTTATTTAAATTCCACGTTGGCGCTTCCCCAGTGTAGCATGTAAGAGTATGAATGTAATTAACTCCAAGGAGGTCGCAGGTCGCAGGGGGCAGTTATATTAAACATTTGATCAAAATTGGATCAACTATCCAATCCAATCGTATAACACCGGGTTCCCATCAAGTTGTATCAATCACTATCAATGGTGGAAATTTGTCATTATGAACCAAAATCTGATTCAGCGCCCTTCAAAACCCCCTGTGCCAATTTTCAGCTTCAAATTACGGCTGGTTTGACCAGAAAACGGGTTTCAAAGAGAGCTCGTTACGTCATTTTGGTTCCGCAAAAGATGGGAGCTGAGGGACCCGCCCAGGCTGGCAGGAGGTCGGTGACGTCAGTTAGGTTAAAATGACAAAACCCATTTTCAGTAACTTTCAATCGTCGGATACCCCTCATATAGCATCTTTTTGGAAATTCCTCATTAAAATCTTTCAAATTACGAAATAAAAAATAACCACGCAAGTTCCCTATTACATGCATAACATACGAATTACATGAATACCTATATTGCATACTTATTATGGAACAGCAGATCATGTTCTGTCCCTGTACAAAAATTGGTCTGGCTACGCTCTTCAAGATTTTTTCTTTCTTAGAAATGATGATTTTAGGAGACTTTTCTTCGGATTGGGGATAGAAAGCTCACCGGTGAACAAAATGCTTGCCCAAAATGGCAAAATTCTTGTCCGAAATTGCAAAGAGACTCAAAATTCAAACTAAAAAATTCAAAAATTAAAAAACTCTTAAACTTATGCTAACCCACTGATTGCTCTTAGAATGTTATGCTTATCAATTTTCAATCGCCGGATACCCCTCATGTAGCACCTTTTTGGAAAGCCCTCACTAGGATCTTTCAAATTACAAAATAAAATATAACCATGAAAGTTCCTCATTTTAATTGGAGGAACTTTTTGTGGGAAATTAGTTTCAAAATCAGTTCCTGAAGTCTTCCGGAGCTTTAATGTAGACACTGTATTATTGTAAGCAACTTGAGGGTCACATCTTGTTTTTGACTAGTGTAAGCAATGATGTCACACTGATTCACTCTGGTAGGCCTGTTGCTGAGGGTCCTTGCTCGCAACTTCATACCAACGATTACGTCACACGTGTCAGCGAATGCAAAACAAACTGGTCCGCGAGCATCGATACTGGATCGACCTTGATACCGAAGGTGGTGGGAGCTCTTCGACTGTCCCTACAAGAAATTATAAGTTCACATCGAAAATTGGATTAGAAGAAATAGTGACTTCAACACATGGTGATCCTTGGCTTAGAGTCCGGACTCAGTAAAAACAAAATTCTCGGGATTTTCCAAAGTCCGTGTTTTCTCAAGTGACCCATCAACACATTTATTTGAATGAATTTCGGTAATTTTTATGACGTGACGTTTCGACGACATCTCGCGTAATGAAATTCGGATCGAAAGAAGATTTTGTCAAGAAAGCGAACGGAGTAGCCCACAATGGGAAACAACCTAAAAAGAAGGGTAGGACTCACCTAATCACTTTAATACCTTCGTTTACACATTTACTATATGAGTAGATAGAATATAACATAAATAACCAGAGAGTAAGCAATTTCAGAAAAGTGCTTATGTTGATTTTTATTTAATGTTCTCGATTAATCTGGAGTGGTTTTGGATTGTTTAAATTCGTGTGGCTTAGTGGGCCTTGTTATACTATAACAAAATAATTGTTTTGAATAAAAAAGGAATTCTAAAATTGCTCAAGAAATTGAAATATCCAGAAAAGAATGTGCAAATATGAGCCCCACTCTAGTTGTTGACTTGAAAGTATTGCTTGCTTCTGTAAAAATTTGTGATTTGTTATCTTGAACCAAAATCTTGACATGTAGGTAAACTTAATAAATAAAATTAAATGGGTATTTTAAAGCCAGAATTTTTGCTCAGGAAGGAGGAGATTTTTAAAAACTTAGAAAACGCCGCCACAAAAATAATGGTGTAAATATGGACCTTTTGAGAAAAATGGGCAAACGTGCTCTGTCGAGAGGGTGAAGTGGTGTAAAATTATATACAGAATTTAGGTGCATTTTTTCAGTAAAAATGTTGAATGTGCTGAGCACTATCGATACTAATCTCAATTTCCTAAAGTCTATGTCTTGCACATTTAACATTTTTACAGGATAAATTCACCTAAATTCTGTATGTAATGTTATACCCCTTCACCCTGCGAAACATGTCGGATCACAAGGATTAAATGAATGTTATACAACTGGAAGCTGGCCGAAAATCTTCCATCCTCAACCCATAGAGTAGAACCACAATGGCAACCCACAAACAATATTGAAGTTCGAGCCTTGTGTTGCTTAATCCGTTCCCTGGAAGGGGATGTCATGCCGTTTCTTCGGGCATGTTGGAATGTCATCCTTTGCAGGTCTGCAATAACTTGCACGATAAATCGTTTGTCTATTGCTAGGAGATAGGTGACCAATATACATTGCTCCTCGATCTCACAAGTATGTCAAACCGGAATTTTCCCCAAGGCAGGATGCACAGGGGTTCCGATTGGGAAAAAGGCACTGATTCCGGATATACCACATGTGCCTATTCCTAAAATTCCTAATTATCTCCGGAAACATGAAAAAAGCATATCGTTTGGCAATGCATCTAGTTCAGGGGACGTCCCACCCGTGGCCAAAACACCCAAATTTTAAAGTTTAACAAAATGTTAGTTTATTATTTTTCCACTTTTAGAATAGTTGAATAGAACATTTTTCATTCTAAATAAGAGATACAAATTCGCTGACATTGCTGAACCGCTTCATCAAAAGTTGATATTTGTGAAAAATCAAATTTTTCGTAAAAAAGATTTATTTCCTTATATACATTCAATTGATCAATTTTTGAGAATTTTTTTTTCCTTGTTATAGATATTGATCTGAAGTTTCAAAAACGTGTGCACAAAGGATTTTGGCCTCTTTTTTAAGTGAAGTGCAATTTCGGTGGATGGTAGTGGAAAAAAAAAAAACACGTTTTAAGATGTTAAGAAGAGTGAAACTAAAATGTGAAGACGTGCGATGGGTTCTCGCTATCACAGTTACATTCAGTTGGGTCCTATTTAAACAGGGAGACTAAAATTAGCTGCTACAATCTGCCACCAGTCGTGTCTAGTGAATTTTTCAATTCAATGGGTACAATACAAATTTATTATAAAGACGTCAAAACATGCAAAACTCACCTTAGTTATGGTTAACTCTAAAAACTGACAGCATAAATGAATTTCTCACGCCAAAAAACACTAGACCTGGATTCCCAAGCCAAAATTCTCATTATTATTGGTTTTGATTTCACTGCATCTGGACCACTGTTTCCCAGATGGAAAATTGTCTCAAAACTGAACAGCAATCCAAAATCTATTATCATCGATACCCAACACGAGAATCTGAGAAACTCTGAAAATTTAGTCGAAAATCCCTAAAAAATGTGTTTTTGGTGTAGATTGCCCCACTAACATATAGGTAGGTACATACATCCGGAATCAGCCACCAAATCGGTTAAAATTATTCTTTGAAAATTTGCTCATCATCTCATGCTGCACGAATGGAACTTTTTTTTCACGGACCCTTTTTGTGGACTCAAGGTGGTCTGAAACGGATTTTTAGGTGGTTCCTTTTTCTCTACTGAGTGTTGTCCTCCTTCCTTAACTAGATAACTGGCGTTTTCGACCATCGGAACCTCCCAAAATTGTTTTTGTACAAAAGTAAAGTTGAAGACCTGTGTCGAAACACAGTAGCCACGATTTTTGGTGATTTTTCAAAGTATTCCGTTTTTCGTGTTCATGACTAAAAAGTCAAGAGTATCGTGAATTTTATAGATTTTTCGATGCTTCCAGAGCTAATTTTCAGCTCTACCTCGCTATAGGTAGATAGTTAGATAGATATGTATTTCGTACTGCCATACATATTGGTATATAGTACAGGTCAGATGATTCTAAATGATACGGTAAGTCAGTGTGTACTGCTTCAAATCCATCTCCTCTTATTGACGTTATTCCAAGTTCCATCTGCCTTTTTTGACTTTTAGATTCGAATCAGACCGTTGGTTCCGCCACGAAGCCTTGTTTTGAACAGAATAAAATACTATGCCACCGTGGCATTGCCACGTGGAAATGGTACATAGCTTCCTCGCGTCCAAGAAATTTTAAATAAAAAATTGTGTAAGTTCGAAACCCTTGATTGTGTTGATGTTTGTCAGTTTAGACAAAATACCAACCTAATCGTCAACGGTACCAATTGACGTTAGCGCATGCGTTGAGCTTACCGTTGATTCAATCATGATGACATTCATAAGGGACCACAGTTGCCCTACTCGCATGATCTCTTAAAATTTGAACGAAATCAGATGCAAATCAGGATGATTATATGGCTCTAACAAAGAAATGCGGACAGAGAGACTGACACGGAACCGAATTTGTTCAGGAAGCTCCGAAACGTAAAATGAGAGTGGAAATGTCAATTTCTTTTTTCGAATCTCAAAGTTAAAAAACAAAGCCTTCTCTACATGATTGTGAACCGTAAATTGATTTTGATTGCATCAATAATTCGCAAGTGGTCGATTAATTTTAATCGTGTTAATCTTGCACAGTTTGGGGTGTGAAAAATCAAGAGTTGTACCAATTTTAATTATTAAACATTGAATTCAATTGATCGATTGATCAATTTTAGTTATAAACACTTGAAAACGTAGTTTCTTGACATTTAAAAACTTCAATGTTACTACGAATGGTGATTTTGGTTGTAATGTTTTAAGGAACATTATACTTAATGTTTTGAAATAAATTGGCCTAAAACTATTTGTTAGTTGTCCAAATTTTGGACATGTTTTTGCCTGATCAATAGATTTCGCAATGGTATGGTTGGTTCTCTTCAGTATGCTACCTAAATTCATGATTATTCTCCGTACACTGATAGGTTTGTTGGTCCTCATTTCGTTACTTTCAACGTTCATGTTTGATTAACTATATACCTAAGCGTTAGAAGTAATCCAACGTGACCAGCTATAAGTTCAATCTAGTAACCTGAAGTTATAAAAAATGTTGTACATAAATATGTACTATTATACAAATATATGGTTGTATGTATACAACCTCTCAATAATGGCTAATTTCCAATGCGTTTCCTTTGTTTCAGAGATGACTGGGAAGCAGAGAAAGAAGTCGTCCATCAAAGATGGCGACGAGGACCTTCCACTCGCTGAAAACCCAGGCGAGGGGGATGGAGGAGGTACGTTTTACTTTAGACTCGTTCTATTCGACTAAGTATTATTAACAACAACCCAATGGCGGTTCTAGGAGAAATTCCCGTAAGGATGATCCTATTATTTTCTCAAGAAAAATGAATAGAAGATGATGTAATCAATGCTGCATCACTTACCACACCAGGATAACAACCTATGTTATGTTCCAGCTACAGTATAGTTGAAGACGATTTATTCTATATGTGGGTACCAATTTTTGAATATTGTCATAATTTAGTGAGATTCTCGTTGTTTTCAGGTGAGGTGAAGCTGAAGGCAAAGATGAGCCTGATGAACGGAATCACAGTGATCGTTGGTAGCATCATCGGCTCTGGTATATTCGTATCGCCGACGGGAGTTCTTGCCAATACAGGCTCAGTGAACACCGCCCTCATCGTTTGGCTCGCCTCCGGTGTCTTTTCCATGGTAAATTGAATGAGATGCCACTTGAAGCACTCCTTATCTGTTATGCGTTCTTTCGTTATAATGTTGCATCGTGGTAAACACCTGATTCGGAGTAACACATGGTTCTTTCGTTTCTTTTCTTTCGCTGTTTATTGAAAACTTGATTAATTCTTACACAAAACAGGTGGGTAAAACCAAAATGTATTATGTGCCTGCTTGAGGGATTTTGTTTTTTCAAGCGAGGAACTACTACTCTTACTAATGGATCGACGAGAATATATTTAGGCATTCAGTTCTGTTTTTATCAAGGCGAGTGTAATACTGTTGCAATCTAGCATCCAAGCTCCAGAACTCCAGAATGACAGTATTCTCACGTCAGGTTCCCACCATAAAACCAGTAGTGATGTGAGCCATTTTAAACAGCAATCTCAACTATCCCTCCTGGATCAGTAGCAATGCCTAGACTAGAGCCAATCCTCAATAATTCACTATTGATTAGAAGTAAAAATAGACCGTTTAATGGTGTTCACGCCAACATCTTCAGCTGATGGCAGTGTAAAGCCCAATAGTCATCCCTGAGAGAATAAGGGGCCCAGCTTCAGAAAATTCACCTTAAATCCGCAGGTGTTAACTAGGTTTCTTCAGATGAGAAGTCTATGAGTCGTATATCAAGGGTGGATTAGGTTTATTTTCCTCGGCCAAAATCGGACCTATGTCTCTTAAGACTTATGGTTTTGCTTCCTTAGTCCCGAAAGTTCGTGCAACAAGTAAAGAAAAACTTTGTCTTCCAATCAAAATTTCCAAGTTTTCATGTTTTTTACGTTTCAGAGCTGTCTGAATAAATTTCGTTCCGTGTTTGTCTGTCTATATGATGTCTGGTCAATTCCTTGTTCCAGGCCAAACTATATAGATATTCGAAATTTTGGTCCGAAATTGTCAGGGAGTAGGTATGCGTGCCCTAGACGGTCCTGCGTCTAATTTCATCCTATTATTGTGTGTGCATGCGCAAAAACGTGAAATTCTTCTATGGTTTCTCAGTTCCTAGTTGGGGGCTGTCTTCGAGACGATTGCCTATGAGTTTCATCACAGTTGGATCATTACCAGCTACTACGCATGTGCAAACTTGAAATTTTGGTCACAGGCTTAACTCATAGGAACTACTCGATCAATTTCGTTGAAACTCATACACTAACTGATTCTTTGGTCCAAGTTACAAAAGGGAGGACGTCTTGTGCGGTCTTAATCGATTGCCTCCTGACCAGTAGAGAATAGTACGACTGCCTCCCGAGCCCACGAGCCCATGAGCCCACAAGGGCAGATTTACGGTAAATTAACCGAGGCTGTAGGTACTACATATTCTCTTCTGTATATAGCATTTCCAACCCAAATGAAACCTTTTCCAAGTCAAA
>JAEMON010000005.1:4548103-4561727 GCA_030264115.1 Lygus lineolaris
ACCATCGTGTTCTTCACATTTCAAACTATGAAAAATGACATTGAAACATTTTTCCAAATTTTCATCATTTTTCAACCCTGTCGACTACCATATCCCCTTAAGAAGCAACACGCCCCATTAACCAAATTACATGAACCAAATCCCAATTTTTCAGGAGGAGGGAAAAACTGAATTCAGTTTTTGATCACATGTCCCTTTGTTTCCCGTTATTCAGTCACTTCTTGCCTTCTGATTGTCGTCAATACTAAAAAATAGTATTAATTAAAGAAAATAGGAAATTTTGATTGATACGGGGTGTTGTCCGAATAGGTAATTGAGGTATTTTGGTCGATGGGGGTGTTATGTGCTTCGAATATTTCTCGATTTTGTATTCTAGTTGAAGCATTTTTGAGCTAACCAGTCGATGCAACGTGAGAAGTCGAATAAGAATCAGTCAAAACCTAATTTTCTTGAAAATGGTCGATAGGGCGAGTTGCTTCTTAAGAGACGATTTGGTTTAGAAAAGGTTTCATTTGATTTGGAAAAAGTTTCATTTGATTTGGAAAAGGTTTCATTTGATTTGGAAAAGGTTTCATTTGACTTGGAAAAGGTTTCATTTGACTTGGAAAAGGTTTCATTTGACTTGGAAAAGGTTTCATTTGACTTGGAAATGCTGTAGAAATCGTACCTAAGCCTCTGTAGACCTGTGGTTTTTGTGTCGCAGGTAGGCGCCTACTGCTACGCCGAGCTCGGATGCATGATCCGGAAGAGCGGCGCGGATTACGCGTACATCATGACGACTTTCGGGCCGTTCATGGCGTTCGTCCGTCTGTGGGTCGAGTGCATGATCGTGCGCCCCTGCTCTCAGGCTATAGTCGCCCTCACCTTCGCCGTCTACGTCCTCAAACCTTTTTACCCGGACTGCGACCCTCCAGACACCGCTGCGAGGCTCCTTGCAATTGTCTGCATACGTGAGTACACTAAGAGACACCTTGATACTATAAGTTTAAAAAAAGAGCCAGATCGGCGGCTAGAAACATGGTAATGAATGGCTGGCCCTAGGGAGCCTGAACGTTGTAAAGAGGCTGGAGGGGGGGATTTCTGTCAAAGAGGATAGGATCTTACTGGAACTTGGTCTTACTGGATCTTACTCTGTCAGGCTTGGGAGAAAAGCTAGGAATAAAGGTTAGGGTAATAACATTTTACTCGTTGACAGCCCTGGGAGCTGGGGAACTCTGCGTCACATGAAAAAACTTGTAAAATTGCAGTGGAAAGGTAAAACGCCTTATCTCATCTAATCCAAACTTTTCAGGGAAGTGCCTCATAGTTTTGAGCAGTTACCTCTTCCTGGCTTCTCTTGATTTCTTTATAAATTCAAATTCCCTTTGCAAAACTAGTAATCTATGTTTACTGATCATTTCGTTTAAGAAATTGGCGAAAGTCATTAAACGTCAACAATTGTTCAAGAGGCGTTTCATTGGAAGACGTCCGAGGCATTAAGGAGTTTTGCCTTCGAAAAAAAATTTGTCAGGACTCTTCTTCTTAAATTACAAATCTAACATAAAGTCGTAGGTATCTAAAATGCCTTATTTCAATATTGTCGTCGAACATATTATATTCAAGTGAGTTGAAGCATGTTACTTTTGATTTGAATTAGATGGGGCATTTCACCGAGAAAAACCACAATGATTGAGTTTTTCTATTGCTAATTTCACCGTGTTCGACATGAATGGGAAGAACACAAACATACAATTTGGAGGGGGTCCATGGTTCCTCCAAATATTCGTTTTACGAGTATTATGTGTCAATGATTTTTTTTTCTATCTGAATTAATACCTTCTACTCGAAAGACGTTGGAATTGATGGTCAAAATAAAATGTCGGTCGATTGTTGAGTAGGTACATCAATGTGTCACAGATTTTTTAATGTTACCATTTACGAAACGTTATTTTTTTGGATTATTCACAAATGGAAAGCGAAGATTATTGTAGCATTTCCCAGTCGAATAACATTTTTTCCCAATCAAATTTAGTTTTTTCTCAATCAAATTCAAGAAAATTCAAACCCTACTGATAAGTCATTAAAATTAAAAATCATGACCTAACTACAGTAACTACTTCGTATTCGTTTACTTTTGGAACGAATATGTGGTATAGGTGAAAATAATGAAGGTACTCTAAAGTCAAATTATCCTTCCCTTCATTTCCTGACCGTTCCAAATAAATTCATTCGTTTAACCGTCTATTATATTCTCTGATAAATTTTTCTGCATTATTTTACATAGGCATATACATCTATTTAAATTCATAAGAATTGGAAGAATTATCGGGAAGAGTACCTACCTACTCAAAATATAAGGAGCTAACAGACAAAAGATTCACAATTAATTCATGACCAGGATTTTCTTGATCTGGTCCCCCGCATTTTTTTCACATTTATACCTATTGTTAAAACTCAAACATATTGGGTAATACCAGCACGAATATAATATTTACATTGCTTCCTAATTGATTCTGGGCCTAAGGTTATAGACCCGTCCAGGCCGTCTCTTCCAATGTTCTCAATCTTCGGCATGATTCTCCTAACTTTGATAGACATGTATGACATAATATTTCAAAAATGACCGAGTCTACACACTACATTATTATACTTGATAATAGGTATTAGTGATACATCACTATTTACTAGGATAATCGAAATATGAGATAGTGGGTGAGTGTCTTAATGAGTTCAAATCTTTATTTTTTGCCTAATCATGATCGCTTAAGTGTGATTCATCAAGTATTGGTATATTTTTTTTGAAAAGCGAATGTGGGTTTGAAGTTTTGATGGACATGGGTTGGTACTCGAACACTGATGGCGTTTGGTGTACATGGTAAGGGACTATTACTGAAATCATTCTTTGGTAAATCGACTCCTAGAAATCTGTTCAAATTGCTTCTAGTGAGCCTTGAATTAACTCTTTTCCTAAGGGAATCCCAGGATTTGTGGACATAAATCGCTGGCCTATAAATGTAGGTCATTCTCGGAGAAAGGACGTCAAAATTGGTGTAGAGGTTCACTAATGGGGTGCGATTTAGAGGCTATACGTAGTACAGAATTTATAACTATACCTAGACGTCGGAAGATACTCGCATATTATGCACCTCCTCAAATGAGTATGGCATATTAGGATGCTTTATACATATACATAGTGTACCATGCGTTAGCATAGAGAGCCAATTCCTTAATAAGATGAAGAAAAAGAATGATTTTCCAATTTTCATTACAAGTCCGCTAGGTTGGAACTTGTTGCCCGTTGAGGAGATGATATGCTAAACGCTTGGAATCAAGCACCCAATGATTATATTCCGTTACCGCGAAGGTTTTCTTTGCAGAAAATAACGTGGCACAATTTTCTCGGTAAACAAGAATTCCTATTGTGATAATTGAATGACAGGCCATAACGCTGCAACGGTTTAACGGTTTTAAAACGCCATCGTTCCAGCACTACAACTAGAATCCAAAGTCTATTCAGTACTCATTATCTAACTATAAAAATACTCGTAACGTCCTGGGCGTGAAATCGTGGGTGTCCTCGCTATAGTGAATGCTAGACATCTGCAATCATCTTCTTTGAGACTTCAAGCGATGCAACGATGCAAGCGATTTTTACGGTTCATAATATCCAGCGCATTATCCCCTGAAAGATCACCCGAGGGTAGAGAATCGGCCAACTGGCGAGTGAAGTGAAGGACACGGCTCATCGCGGAAAAATAAAAAGGTCGGTTAAACCGTGAATCACTAGAGCAAAAATTATCTCTTCCAAACTGACATTGATGGAAAATTGTAGAAGGAAAATAAAATATAGTACCTATCCTGTTCTTGAGTGAAGAGAGTGACTGTGCACAGTGTGCACCGCAGTCTTCAAAGTATTGCGTCCTTTCGTTGTCCATTGCATCAGCTCAACGATTTCAGGAAACTTAAAAAAATAGGTACCTACTCATCTTGTATACAATGAACCAGCGCTATAATATTCTAATGGCTGCTAATAAGATAGAAATAGATAAAAACAAACAGCATAACATATTAAGTAGAGAATAACATTTGGCTTCTTCAGGCAGGTATTAGTCCGACAGGTTTCGCTTTATATTTCGCCTCATCAGGGACTTCAAGATTTATTTTGGTTCGTAGCGGTATTCAGGAGCATTGTGCCTGTTGAAGGAGTATGGAGTTGACATTTTGATTGTCCTATCCAAGACAGTTAGACTTGCTGCCAGCACTAAGGTTTTATGTGGTAATAGCGAATTTTTCGGAATTCGGAATTTTTTACAATAAAAATCACCACAACATAGGTATATATTAGGTACCTACTTCATGAATCTACAACATTAATTTAGTTGAAATAACACAATATTTCTAGATAAAACGTCTATTAACTAAATGAAAAACCTTAATTAGTCAACTTAATTTCTTAGCTGAACTGATAAGCAAACCCATCCGCTTCGGCACACCACTGGGGCACTGGGAAATGTCAGTCAGCTGTTCCTGGTGTCCCGCCATCGCCAACGGGCTTACCAACCTCAAACTGAATAATTTCCTGACACGATGGCGCCAAGTTTACCTCAGGCACTATACTACTCAAATACCATATGGAAAAGGTACCTACCAATAAAGCAACAAATATTCCACTATGACTATTCAAAAAAGTTTAGTACCTAAAGGGTAGAGTTTTCATTTCCGGACTCGTCTCCATAAAACAACGTCTTCGGAAAGTCATTCATCCAAAGAATCTTCTTGTCCAAAAAAGGTTCTCTGGTGACGGGATTTTTCGGGTGATTGTTCTTATGCGCGCTTTGTACTAAAACTTTCCCTCCTTCCTTGAAATCGAGAATTTTTTGATTCTCTTGTCAAATTGATTTTTCATTTATTGAGCATAATCCTTGGGTGAATGTTCTGCTTCGTCTACCATATCTTCCGTTATTCCGTGTTTACTGCGTCAGCTGGAAAGTGGAGCATTTGACTTGAAAGCCTTTAACTTTGATGAACAGCCGATTACTACTGAGTGAGACCCAAACAAATTGCTTCCAAACAAAAATTTTTCCAGCCACCCCGAAGATTAGGATTGCGAGAAATTGCTTAACATCCCTCATTTTCCTCTCGGCTGATCTATTTCCTTCGGGATGGTACGGATGGGATGCCTCAATCAGCTGCTGAATAAAATTGATTGATTGTCCGTGACAATCTAATTCATTTTTCTGATGTGTGGAAAATTCTTCAGATATTTCACAACAGCTTTGGAACTTTCTTTCATGGCTTTTGCAAATTAATAAAGGAAAGTGGAGCTTCGTCAACTACAATGAGAAGAGATACCCTCTGATTTGCTACTCTTTTCACCGAAATCAAGGTGCATGCATTAAAAAGGCTCTGTAGACTTGGATCCAGTCACAATTGTGTCTGGCTTCGACTTATACTTGAATTTTACCACCAATGACAGCTAGCTTTTCTTATTATTATGCCTTCACGTTTGACCAATAAAATTTGGCTGTTATCTTGAAATGAGTGCTTACTGTTGATGATATAGCACAACGTAGTACGAAGTGCAATAAAATCCATAAAATAACTATTGATACAGTACGTTGTGGGTATCTCTTCCAAAGATTTAGGATCGGTTAAGTTAACCTAATATTGAAAAGGAGAGAGCGGGTATAGGTATATTCATATCAGAATACAGAAACGGAATCCTTCAAAAACACAGAGCGAGAGCGAAAGCGAAGTGAAAAATTTTCACTGAAAATTGTGCAGAACAAAATGGCGAACGGATCAGCCGAGGAGTACCTAATCAGTTACATAGTGTCAAGGAGTCGCGCTCGATCTTGAGATGAAGTTCTTGAAGACTGAAGCAGGCGTGAAGTAGGTATTTGGTAGATAATCCATGTAGTAGAGGTGGAGTAGTCACTTTATTCTGACACTTACAAAGCCATCAATGCCATCATGGCCTCCAGATTCTAAGAATGATCGTGGTAGTTTCGTAGAATTTCTGGAATCAGAGCTTCATCTACTCGAAGTTTGTAACTTTTGCTCCTTACAAAATTCACACTCAAGTGTTCCCTAGTGTCGTATTTAAATTCATTTCGGTGATTTATCTTCACATCACAGCTCATCAGGAACACTTGCCAACTTCCCAATCGACCTTTTGGTTCATTCCAATTGATAATCCAAACATACATTCCAAATCATGAACACTAAATTTGACAGGCAGTTTATTTGTAGGAATCTTCTATACTATAGTAATTTATTCAGTCAGATTGTTGTTGTGGTCGAGGAACATCATGAATCGGATTACCTACGATAGAATGTCAAGGTTTCCGAAGGTTTTTAGGTCAGGGCAACGTGACATTTCGCTGATGAATTCGTTTGTTATACAACGAACCAAAGGCTAAACATAACAGTAGCTGACACTGGCGAGGGTGTTAACCTTTAGTTAGTCACAGTTCAGCCGTTCAAACACTATCATGATCGCATCATTCAAATTCATCCACCTCAACAACTTTAATTCTACTCCTCACATCTCTTTTGAGCAGAATATGAATCAACCGAACAATTTGTATAATGGAGCATTCCACTTAATCTTTTGCACGATTCTCACAGAAATATCTCAATGAGATTTTCCCAAGAAGACATAAGTAGGGGAGAATGGGAACAGTTTGGACAGTGGGACACACTGGACAGTGCTATGAGGGGTAGGTTACCACCAAAACTGGAGTCGTTGATTCACCCAAGTACATGTAGAAGACGAAGAAGAAGAAGTAGAGTGAGTGCAAGTGATAATATGAAGGTCTCCTTGTTATCAGTCGCATTTTTCGGATTTTGAACTGTGTTGTTGTACTTTTGTTCCTTCGTTTCCGATCGATTTTAGTCACTAAAGTGTAATTTGTAGATTTTCTTAGTTGTGTAACGTGTGTGTTGGCTCCAGGGAGAAGAGCGTGAAACACTTTTGGCGTCTATAGAAACGAAAATCAATGGGTACTACATAATACCCGTGATCTGCGTTGAGAGGGACACTTTGGACAGATTCATCAATTCATTCAGGGTATCTTGCGATCTCTTGTGATAATCCATAATAATGATCAAGTAGGTTTTTGATTTTAAAAAAATAATACCTTTAGATTATCACAGAATTTATTCCCGAAGTACTTTTCGGGACTACTTCATCCCATCTTCAGGTATAAAACATACAATAAAAAACCTCAAGTAGGTTCTCTTAGGTGATGTTGATGGCCAAATTGGTGAACATTTTTGACTTCAGTGTGTAAATCACACAGGTACTCATCTCTGAGCCCTGATGAAGTAAATCGACTCCTTCCCTTCAATACATCTCAATTTTGGGGAAAGTGAGACAGGGGAAAAATGATTGGGGAGTCGAAATATTAATAGTTTACGAAAGCATGGCGAGGAGACGGATCTTCTGTGAGACTCCAATCCCGATAGTGCTGACCGACTCCTCACAAGGATGCCACAAGAAGCAAAATTTGCAAACATAAAATTGACCGATGTATGGCAAATTTCGAACACATAATATATAATCATTGGTTCACCTAATTAGAACGCATCCATATCTTGCGTGGTAGGTGACTGACATTCATTTTCCAGTGTTCTCGAAACGTTGAGCGGTGCGTAGCGAACGTTCGCACTTAACCTGTCAATCGTGATTTATCTCAAAATTGTTTCGTGATTTCACCCGAAGACTTGATAAATTAACAGGACTCCGTGGCGCAACGGTAGCGCGTCTGACTCCAGATCAGAAGGTTGCGTGTTCAAATCACGTCGGGGTCACTTTCATTTTGGATCTTAGTTCAAAATAAAAAACTCCTGTGCTTTTGTTGAAAACAATTTTCGATGGGTAGACATTGTCGTACATCAAACTGTTAAGAATTTATTGAGTGAAGAATTTGACAAAATTAAAATATAAAATTCAATAATTTTTTTTTGACTGACTCTTTTCAGAACAAGGCTGATGTAAGAAATAGAAAGAGATGAAGATAATAAAAAATAATATGAGTCATAAATATGACAGAACGACTGGAGCTTAGAATATTACCCATATTAACATATTATTATGTATCTATGTGATGTGTTTCAATAACGTCGGCGATGATTTAAAACAGGTTCGGGATGTCAAAACAAAAAATCTCCACATCAGTTTTTCAAGAAGAACTATTTTACATAACGTTGTCTCTATGTTGATTGGACGAAAATGGGAACCTAAGATCTCTCAGATCATGATTTCGAGTTTTTGACTGCAACCAGGGTTGCCAACTTCTTGAAATCATATCCCGCTGGATGAGTTAATAAAAAGTTCCATTCATACAGCATGAGTTGATGAACGAATTTTCAAAGAATTTATTTAACCGATTTGGTGGGTGATTATTTTAGGAAATTCCTTGCTGAATCCGAATATACCTATGTTCCTAGGTTTAATAATAATAATAATAATAATAATAATAATAATAATAATTTTATTAGTGTATAGGACATGGGTCCCACCTCGCACACTAATTTTACGATAAAATGTCGGAAACGTACTACGGAAGAGCGCAAACCATGCCTGAAGGGCATGGAGGAGAAGGGCCTGAGGGGCCAATTTACAATTGCCAGAAGGGCATGGTGGGAGGTTTAGGATGATAATTTACACCAAAAACCTCAAAAACACGTTTTTGAGCTATTTTGTTTCTAAATTTGAACCATTGGAGTACTTACTCCAAAAATTATGGCCAACGAACTCATCCTTTCCTCTGATATTATTGACATTTGGATTTTTTTTGTAGCTCGATTATAGCGTCAGATATTGTCTGGAGTGACACATATAATATATATTTGCATTACTAAAGTTTTGAAGCGATGCGATACCTTCATCTTCTTCGAAAATTCGCTGATAACTACCCAATCATTTTTCCTGGAGAAATATTTTGGGCTAATTAGTGTTCCCCTTCCCTACCTAGTTGCTCTATTGGTTCTCCTCTTTTTATAATGTTTGAGTTAGAGTGGTACCATTTAGAACTGCAGGTCAATAGCCGGCCGCTTGACACGAAAATCATCTCCCCAACTCGAAGTGAAGGAGTTCGTGCGGCGACGAATGGAATGGAAAATTAATTTGCCTTCGCGGACCACCCTCACGGAAAAGTGCGCTCTCTGGTGGGCGTCATATTTCAACGGGTTAATGGAAAATATGTGCCTTGCCTTGTCTTCCCCCTCCCCATCAGAACCTTACCCGATTCAACCCTCTCTGAGACCACATTTTCTCCCAGCACTCCAACTCTACAAGGACAGAACCCATTAAGGGCTCAAAGGAGTGGTGTAATTCGGGTTTTCCCATTTTTCTCAGCCAATTATTTCACGTCAATTTTGACGCTGCATTCTTGTTGTTATTCAATTCTCCAGGGGGACCAGCTATCCATTATTTTGCATTAAGAAGCTAGAAAAAAAGTGTGTCCTCCAAAATCAAAATTTTCGCTTGCTTTTCACGTTTCAGAGCTTTCTGAACAATTTTTTTTTTTTTAATCCGTGTCTGTCTGTCGGTCTGTTGTCAATTCCTTGTCCCAGGCAAAACTGTATGAAGTAATGGTCCGAATTTGATGATTATGAAGAAGAAAATATGTTTTATTCAAAGAAAACTCAAACTTCGTAAAACAATAGAATTAAAATAAAACGATTAGGCGATTCGGCGATTTTTGCCACTAATCTGGATCTGTCGATACGAGAAAAAATGAAATAAAAATACTTAGGTAGGTACCACTTTTTATCTGGGTAAATTTTAAATTAAACGCAGTTTAATTTTTAAACTAAACGCTAGATATATTCGCAATATCATTTTGTCGTCTCAAAATAACCTAACAGAAGATTTCACAATAGAACAATAAAATTTACCTTACTGTACTAAGTATGCCTAATTCATACACGACTGTTTGGTTCACAGAAATCCGGAATATACTAACAAAACATGTACATACCTAATTCCAATATCTAATTATAAATGATAAAATTGTGAGTAAAAGATACCGCTAATAATTAAATTCACTGAATGAAGGATTTCTATGCCACGCTATTGCAATTCACAAAAATTAATAAAATTGCATTAATTGTGTTTCCCCAAGTTCCACACATTCATTTTGCCATTTGTAGCGGAAGCCTAGCAGAATTCATCCTACTTACTCGTAGCTAAAGTGCAGATTTAGAAAGCTTATGAATTTGATGAAATTCTTAGGATTACGCGGGTTGGACCCTAGAGGATCCCCTATGAATATAATCGCTATCGGACCACTGGTAGCATGTGCGCATGCGCAAACGTGAATTTCGTGAAACTACGATTTGATTTCTCAGTTCGTATTGACCCATTTCGTTGGTCTGAGGTTGAAAATTACCTTCGGATTTCGACACGATTGTACCAGCGATACCTACCTACTGTTCAAGCGCAATTTTGAAATGTGTTTCACAGCCAAAACTCCGGAACTGCTCGAATAATTTTGGTGAAATTTTCACAGTTAGTACAGGGTAGCCCCTAGACAGCCCCTATCAGCTGCATAGCCATCGCACACCAGTAGTGTGTACGCATGCGTAAACCATCCAGCCAGCCCAGATCGAGAACGTGGGAGCAGCTCAAAAAGTTGAACATTTGCTCATCAGAGTGCATAGATACCCCTCTCGAACAGGTGTGAAATCGAGCGTCTTCCCCCTAGGCCTCAAGAAAAATGGTTCTCGGGGGAGGTTATAAACTAGGTAGGCTAAAGATTGCTATGCACTATGCAGGTACAAATAAAATGCCTAGTTCCCATACAAATTATCTTATTCAAAAACGTGAATACGACAGTTAAGTATACCTAATTTATTTTCTTGATCCAAAGCACTCATAAGCTTAACAATTTATACTACATTCTTCATACAGTTAAAAGAGGATCGAATTGGTGGATACCAGATAGGTAACTGACACAGAAAAGGATGCCTAAGCTAGAACAAAGGTCTTACAAAGGAGGTGGCTGGTATCAAATCTGGCCCGATTTCAGGTTGGTAATAATGAAGATTTTGTGCATCCAATTATAGGCAATCAAATTCCACTGGAATCGTGATGGTGCTGCTCCATGTTTTGGAAGGCACCCCTTGGAATCAAGTTGAAAGAGGCTGAGAGCTTCACACGAAGTCATAATCCATGACTCTATAAAGAAGTCACGATAATATCCATGGTTGTGGTGTGTAGTTCCCAGGCCTCGGATGTGCCATTATCTAACAATAGCCTCAGTTCATTATGAATCTACCAGCAACACATTACCCTTTGAAACACCTGTGTCTGTGATATTACGTTGTTCTTCAAGTTACAAACTTATGTTACCTATTCTGGAGTGATCAGTATCGCAGCATTGATTCCATCTTGTAAGCCTACTGTTGAGTCAGCCTGACTGTGTGACCAGTCAGTTTGAGGTCAGCCTCAGGAAATTCACCCCAAAACCGCCATTTTCGTAATCTTCAAACATCTCTTGTCTCTTCCAAACGTCCAATCAACTTAAAATGGTACCAAAGTGAATAAATTATTAGAATTCGCCATTATTTAAGTTTACGGGTTTTAATAGTCCTGATCAATAAATTGACGGATACAGACAGACGGGATTACGATTTTATTCATGTAATCCTTCAACGATGAGGTATTGACAAAGTCTGGTGAGGACGGAATCGATTCTCACGGGAAACTCGAAATGATTTTCAAGAGAACAGAAGAGAGATGCGTCTGGACATGACAGCCTCATTACCGGTTAAAGCAGACCTTCCCTTGATCGTTCACTTATAAACAAATCTAATTACCTACCATCTCGTAGGACTAATTCCTCGTCATACTCAATCATGATGATTCTCGTTAATTAAGTAGGCATTAATTAAATTTGACGAAGAGTGCAAAAGGTAGTGTGGTGGAAGAACGCATTAGAAGGCGGAGAACTAATTATTCAACTCATAATTAGGTACCTACCTACTTATCAATAGTGCGAATGTTCTAGATTATTTGCAATTGTTTGTGAACCTCCAGTATTTAAGGGAGAAAGTAAATTCTCATAGACATTAGCTACATATTAGGTAGAATGGTTCGTATCTTCAATTGGTTTCCTAATGTAAATAGGTAAGTGTCTGAACATGGAAAAAATACTGCGTGGAAACGAAGAGCTACCAGCTTTGTGATCTATTCAGTTTATTTTAAAAAAATTGGTATACAAAGTTGATAGATTTTTGGGATATGTACCTAAGTATTAGATTCACTACCTAAATTCGATGAAGAAGGGAAATGAATAATAATAATAATAATAATAATAATAATAATAATAATAATAACAATAATAATTATAATTATTATATTATTGTTAATAAAAATAAATTAAATAATAATAATATTATTGTTAAAATAATATAATAAAATAATATTATTGTTAAATAAATAAAAATTAAAGGTTCCTTTGGGAGCTCCTCCTAGCGGTTTTGAAAATTAACAAAAACATCTTGAAATAAGGTAGTACCTAAAAAGTAGGTACTTCTTGTATAGGTAGGTCTTCTTTGTATGTGTTCGTTATTGCCAACAATTTGGGACTTGTAGAAATTAAAATCTGCTCAAATAGTAAAAATATACGGAAAATACCTAATGGTCTGACCATTCAGCGAGTCAGCGATTGCGGATCGTAATCCTAGAGGCTTGATCCTGGACCAAATTGACGACGAAACGAGGATGCCAGCAGCAAATATAAGGTGAGCATGTGAGAGCATCACGAGCGATGAAAATAATATAAAAATAAGTAAACATGGCGCATTACGGTCATGTAAGAAATACGGTCGAGATGGAAGATATTCCTCAATACTTGCAGAAAAACCAGGAATGTGGCGGTACGGAGAAGAAATAGTGCAGACGTCCGATTATTGGTCTGGTCAGGGATGCAGGGACCCAGAAACCACGAATCTGTCCAAATGGACAATGGAGAACTTGTATGAGTCGGAATTTTGAATTTTGAACCTCAAAATCTGATTCAGAGCCCTCGAAAACCACCTGGTGCCAATTTTCAGCTTGAAATTACGACTGGTTCGACCAGAAAACGGGTTGGAAGGGGGCGCGTGACGTCATTTAGGTTCCGCAAAAGATGGGAGCGGAGGGACCCACCCAGGCAGACGATGGGTCGGTGACGTCAGTTAGGTTGAAAAAATTATATATAAATCCCATTTTTGGTAACGTTCAATCTTCGGATACCCCTCATACCCCTTTTGGCATGGATATGTCTATTGGCTGGGCTACGTGGGTACGAAAATTTCTACTATAAAAATGATGTGTAGTGTCAAGGAAAGTTGATTGATTACGCTAAGTTATGAACTAATATTGTTAAGTAACCATAATGAACTAATAATGTGAGAAGAAGGCACTAGGTACATGGTGGGTACTTCTAAGCAGTATAGCTACTGGACGATGCATGGACCTCTGATTAGCTGAGGGGCTCCTAAAGCTGGTGATTTCTATCGTATTTAATCTCTGAAGCAGAAATTAAGAGACTATTGAAATGATTGGCACATTCCTACTCAGCTGAGTGAGCTAAATTGTCTCCTGGTTACCCTAGGAAGTTGAGATTTGATAGGGAGACTCTCTGGGACA
>JAEMON010000005.1:4595654-4606736 GCA_030264115.1 Lygus lineolaris
TTTTCCGGAAAATGACCATTTTGCCCCACTGTGCGCCGTAAACGTGTTAAAGGACATTCTGAAGATATTTCCAATTCGTCGAGATGCGTTGCATCATCATCGTCTTCTTGTGCTGCGACTGAAGATCTCGTTCCTGCGACGCTCCAGTTTCTCTGACGCATCAAGAAATCTCGATCGGCGGACGTGACGTTCAAAACCTGCAGACTTCAGCTCTCTTCAGAGTCTTCCTAGCAGACGTCCGTCGGACCTCCTCGTCGGCTTGCGAAACCCTTTTCAGACGCCAGAGCTCCCCTTTCCGGTTTTTTCCCTCTTTTGTCTGCGCGAAATGTGGCGCAATCCCTCGAAGGTTCCCCTCGCGAGATCAACGCATTTCAGACTGAAGTGTCTCACCTGAGATCAGACGGGCCAATCACAGTCATATTACGAACTAGTAAAGCCATATAAGTATTATAAGTCATGCGTTAAGTACCGTAAAGTTAGGTTACTTTGGTTAGCTACCTAGCTACCCCCAAAAAAGGGGTATTCCACCCCTGGAATGGGGATACTATAGTATCCATCCATTCTTTTCCTCTGAATCAAATGCAACTTTACAATTTTACATTTTTAAAGAAAAATGCATTGCATTACACTTTCTCAGGCCCTATTACAGGACATAACTACCTACTTTAAGCTCTCTTGACGAAAAGTTCATCCGTTGACCGAAATGATTAACGACCGAACGGCGGACCAGCCCGCACAAGTATTTTTAGGAAGTCCCTGATGAGGCAGATTTCTGCGAAACATGTTGGACAAATGAACAAATAAACGGATCTTTAACATAAGGAAGAAGCCAGTTTACTTCCGTCCTCAACCCAGAAAGTATTTAATAGATTTTTGACTGAATTTTCAAAATTTGAACCCTTGGAGTACTCCAAAAATTCTGGCCAACGAACTCAGCCTTACTTTTGGTATTATTGACATTTTAAATTTTTTTTGGATTTTTATCTCGATTCCAGGGTCAGATATTGTCAGGAGTGACACATACATATTATTCTATAAACATAATACATAACTAGAATCTCTGCGGTAAATTCCTTGTCCCAGTCAAAAGCTATATGAAGTTCTGGTCCGATTATGATGAAATTTTCAGGGATTGTGCGGGTTAGGCTCGTGACGGCCCCCTATCAATTTCATCGCCATCGGACCACTAGTAGCCTGTGCGCGTGCGCAAAGTTGAATTTCATGAAACTACTATTTCTCAGTTCCTAATTGTTTGTTCCGCTTAAATGTGCGTGGAATAAGTGGGAGAAGTGGGCAAAAAAAATCGACAAATTGCCATTGAAGCACTTTTGGCTCTCATTCTGAACACGTTCTGAAGGAGCAAATTGCTGCCAAGTTGGGTGGGCAGTATAGCTTCCTCTCTTTTTGAAACGTGGAAGTATGGAATTAGTTTGTGAACAAAAATGATGACTCACGACGTATTTCCAATCCCACATGAAAAGAACAGATCAGGTCAGATGAGTCGAAGTTGAGCTCAAAAAGCAGACGAGTAAGGAATTGCGCTCACGGATTTGTTGTGTTGAAAATCGAGCTCGAAGAACAGCCGAGTTGAAAATTGAGCTTTTAGATCAACTGAGTCAAATATTGAGACCCAGATCAGCTGAGTAAAAATTGAGGTGAAATGGCAGCTGATTCAAAACTGAGCTCCCAGATCAACTGTGTTGAAAATATTGAGCTCTCAGACCAGCTGACGCTGAGTAGAATATTTCGCTTTTAGAGTAGCTTGAGTCGGTGGAATTGAGCTAACAAATTAGGTAGGTATGTCGAAAACTGCATCAATAGAGTAAAAAATTGAGCTCCCAGATCTGTTGAGTTGAAAATCGAGCTCTCAGACCCGCTGTGTAGAAAATTGAGCTTTTATATCAGCTGAGTCGAAATTAATCTCAATGATCTGCTGAGTCAAAAACTGTGCTCCCATATCAACTGTGTTGAAAATCGAGCTCCCAGACCAGCTGAGTCGAGAATTGACCTTTTAGGTCAATTGACAATGAGTCGAATATTGAAATCAGCTGAGTCGAAAATTGAGCTTCTATATCAGCTGAATCGAAATTGAGCTCAAATATCAGCTGAATCGAAATTGAGCTAACTGATCAGGTACCTATGTCGACAACTGAGCTCCGATCAACTGAGTAAAAAGATTTAGCTCCCGGATCTGTTGTGTTGAAATCGATTTTAGATGAACTGAGCCAAATATCGAGAGCCTGATCAGCTGGGTGAAAATTGAGGTCAAACATCAGCTGATTCGAAAACTGAGCTCCCTGATCAACTGTGTTGAAAATCGAGCTCCTGGCTGAGTAGAAAATTGAGCTTTTAGAGCAGCTGAGTCGAAATTGAGCTAACAGATCAGATGTAGATACAATTGAGCTCAGATAAAGAGTGAAAAATTGAACTCCCAGATCTGTTGTGTTGAAAAACGAGCTCACCGCCCGCTGCATCGAGAATTGAACTTTTAGATCAACGGACTATGAGTCAAATTCCGAGCTCCCAGATAAGCAGTGTCGAAAATTGAGCTTTTATGTCAGCTGACTCGAAATTGAGCTCAATGATCAGCTGAGTCAATAACTGTGCTCCCAGATCAATTGTGTTGAAAATCAAGCTCACCGCCCGCTGCATCGAGAATCGAACTTTTAGATCAACGGAAAATGAGTCAAATTTCGAGCTCCCAGATAAGCAGTGTCGAAAATTGAGCTTTTATGTCAGCTGAGTCTAAATTAAGTTGGTCGCACGAAGGAAAGTTGGTTCCAGAGGTCACTCACACTCGCGCATCACTCTCGTCACTCACGCACCAACACGCACGCCGGGTGCGGGCGGGGCTCTTCAGGGTTTCGCGGCACGAAAGTGCGGGGAGTCTTCAGGAGCACCGGAGCGCGGCGGCGGCTTTTATGTAATCGTCGTTTATATATAGAAGTGACGACGGACGACGGACGACCAGTCATGAAGTGGACGTCGGTCGCGGTTCTGTGCGCGTTCATCGCCGTCGACGGTCTCTCGCGGGAAAAGCGGACGATCGGTTTCATCTTCCGGGGTCTCGTCGACGCGGCGGCGAATCAAGCGGCGGCGCGGTACGAGTCGCAGCGTCAGGCGACGTCCGTCGTTCCGACGAGCCGACCGATCGAGTTGACGACGCCGGCGCCGATCGAGCAGATCCGTCAACCGCCGCGCCCGATGATTTACATCATTCCCGTCAGCAACCGGTCGCCGCACGCCAACGAAATCTCCAACTTGGCCGAAGTCCTCCGCACGATCAAAGCTCCGATGAAGATCAAAAGCGAAAACGGGACCGTCGATCCGGACCTCAAAGAGCTGATTCAAGCGACCAAACATTTGACGATCGACAAGAGAAACGCTTCTTACAAACCGGACGACGAAGAAAAAGCGAAACTCGAAGAATCACCGCCGGAGGCCGAAAAACCACCCAAAAAACAGTTTTCAATCAAAATTCAAGCTCCGAAAGAAGTGAATAGTGAAAAACAGTTTACGATCAAAATAGAAGGTGATGACGTTAGAGTGAAAAAAACAAAAGATGGTTACAATGTGAAGTTCACTTTGCCGGATTCGAGTGCTAATATTAGGATCGAGTACCCTCAGCAGATGTTTGAGAAGCAAGAGTTGCGCCCTCAGCAGCAGCAGCAGCAGTATGGTGGGCCTTATGGTCCTGGAGCAGGAGCGTACTCGCCATTTCCGGGTTATCCAGGGTTTGGTGGTTATGGGCCTTATGGGAGCCCGTACGGTGGTTACACGCCGACGGTGGCTCAGCAGGGCCCGTACGGCGGCGGATACTTGCCGACGACGTCTCAGCAGGGGCCGGGGCAGCCTCACCCGGGCAATCAGGACGGCGGGAAAGACGTGGAGACGATCAACCCGAACGGCCGGTACACCCCGACGGCCGCTCAACAGCCGCCCTACGCCTACCAGGGCGGTCACCCGTTCTCCCCGGGCTACGACCCGTACAGACCGTACGCCTCCGGGTTCACCTCCGACCCGTACAACTACCGGGCCGCCAACCCCGGAACCAACACCCGCAGCCCCTACGCGGACCCTTACGGGCAACAACTGCCCTACGGCGGCTTCCCCGACGCCCTCTTCCCGCCGTACAACGGCGCCGGACAGGACTACAACGGCGTTGCCCGTAACGGACAATCTCCGAGTTACGACGCCGCGCTGGCGCCTTCAGATCACGTTCCCTGCGCCGTCTTCCCTCACGACCAAAGTTCCTTCAACTGCACGACCATCAGATGAATATAAAAATCAATTTTTTATGTTATTTATTTTTATTTATTTGTCAAATAAATATTTATTACGATCGAGTGCTTTCCTTGCCTGCAATTTGAGTAAGTCACCTAGCTTCTATTGGTCTCAACTTTTAGATTACAGCCAACAATTGTATGAGAGAATAATTTGTTGACAAAAAAGTTCCTCATTCATGCAGCATGAGTTGGTGAGCGAATTCTCAAAGAATAATTTTAATCTTGGGTGATTCTTATAGGAAATTTCACGCTGATTCCGAATATACCATATTTATGTTCCTATGTTTAACATGGTAATTTACACAGAAAACCTCAAAAAGGCGTTTTTTTAAAGCGATTTTAGGCTCTAAATTTTCAAAATTTGACCCCTTTGAGTACTCCAAAAATTCTGGCCAACGAACTCATCCTTTCGTTTGATAATATTGACATTTTGATTTTTTTTTTGATTTTTTATCTCTTTTCCAGGGTCAGATATTGTCTGGAGTGACGCATAATATATTAAAATATACATATGAAAAGTTTTAAACTTCAGGAATTGTTTTAGAATAGTCTAAAACGAATTCCATGGAGAAATTTTCTAAAATTTTGCATTATTGAAATTTCTAAGCCATTGCAACAGCTTCATTTTCTTCGAAAATTTGCTAATAGAAAACACCTGCTGCGAGACTGCACACTACTTTCCTCACCCATAGAAACACGAAAAACGTCGTTTTTAGCACATTTTTTTGCCGTTCTCGCAAACTTTACTTTTCGCAAATTTTTATGAAACTCGAAGCACTTATATTCTTCTTGCAAGTAAAAAAAACCAATACCCCTCATCTCCACCAAAACGTCCTGAGGGCCGAAATCAGCATAATTTTATTTTTTTTGATTTTAACGCTGATTTCGGCCTTCAGGATATTTTTGTGTAGATGAGAAGTATTGGAGCTTGTTGTTACTTGATATAAAAGAGAAAAGTGGGGAAAGCTTTAAAAAAATGTGCTAAAAACGACGTTTTATCACCAGTTTCGAATTTTTTCTCCCTCTAATGATTGACCTGGAGGGCTTAAATTCAGGAACCAATCCTAGAAATTATAGAATTTTCCCATCATTTTTGTGGGAGCCGCAATCGTGATCATACACATACGCCGATGTACGGACATACATCCAAATATACGAGAAAATTGATCAAATGTCGGTTAGGACCGTTTTAAGGTGTTTTTTCAGGCATTCTGTTTTCTGCTGATCGCAATACTTTCCTTCCACCTTTCAGGTGGGCTGAGGAAAGTATGGTACAACAGTTCTGGAGTTATGTACGAGAAAAAAGATTTCAAATTAGCGCATGCGCAGTAGTTATTTACTGGTCCAATTGTGACGAAATTCATAGGCGATCGTCTTGGAGCCAACCCCCAACTACCTTCCAAATTTGCTATTTACTACCTCTCATTTTCATGCTGAGGAACGTGGGTAATTGAGGTATATCCGAGCAATAATATTCGAGAAGATTAATAAATAATCGTATCTAGCAAAAAATTGGTCAGTGTCCTAAGAATGCGCTATTTTTCCTCGAAAAATCAATTATCATCAGTCAAAATGAATCTGGAGTGTCACCGTTTGATTCAGCGTGAAAAATCACGTGGAAAACAATATTCAACTCCTCCAGTCAAGGTCATGTCGTCAACACCTTAAAACACTTAATTAGGTACCTACTTTGAAAAGGTACCCACTTTTTTTGTTTTTAAACACAATTTTCTCCCTTAATTTGTGCACCAAAATTGGAAAATACTACACCGTTGGGAAGCTGAGATTTTGGCGCAACTTCAAGTAAAAAATCACATGCTGGATCATAGGGACCTAAGAGCGATTGCGATTGATTAAAGTGCAGATTTTCAAGATTTTTCAAGGTATCCTCTTCAAGTTCATTTCAAAATAACTTTGGTTTTTAACTTAATAAGGAAATTTAACTTTCTTTCTAATGATATATTTCTTTTTCATTTTATTCTGTAAATTGAGGGAGGTTTGATTGTTTTAATGATGTAACGTCGAAGGAAAAAATATATATTATATTAAAATTAAAAAACTCAAGAAATAAGGGGGTTGAAAAAAGCTTTCAGAGACCCTTTTGTTGAAAATCACCTATAGAAAAGATTCCTAGAGTTTGTCCCAACTTTTCTGTAGACACCCTGTATGAAAAATCCAAAAAAATGTCAAAATTTCAATAATAACAAAAGAAAGGATGAGTTCGTTGGCTAGAATTTTTGGAGTACTCCAAGGGGTCAAATTTTGAAAATTAAAGGACAAAACACGTGTTTTTTAGGTCTTTTTTGGTGTAAATTGCTATCTTAAACATAAGAACATATTATGTTCAGAATCAGCGCAAAATTTCCTATAAGGATCACCTATCACATCGGTTAAAATGATTCTTCGAAAATTCCCTCATAAAATCATGCTGCATGAATCCTTTACTACACCGAAGCTGAGATCCTGAGGAAGAGTTTCCTGTTGAGTGCCCAGAAGAATGGTATTGTTTTCGAAGCGAACGAATGCGTGAAAGAAAAGTCCAATGTCGGGGAATCCTCAAAATTCGAATTTCATTTGAGCCTCAAAAATCAACTGTTGAAGGTGGTAAGTCGGCCTTTTATTATAGGAAATTTCACGCCCTTTCCAATCGTATATTAATTTTTATTTCACACTGTGAGAGTGATATTATTTTAGTAGTATGAGGTCGGAGGAAACAACAAAATCTCAAAAGTAAAAAAATTTAGAAAACAAGGGGTTGACAAAAAAAAACTGTATTAAGAGGAATTTTTGTTGGAAATTACCTGTGAAACTGATTCCAGAAGTTTGTCCCAACTTATCTATAGACAGCCTGTATAGGCAGATATCACAGTTTCTAGCGAAAAAAATACACGAAGGCTTCAAAACTCTCCTTGCAATAGGAAGGATTTTAGATTCTTCTTGAATGTAAAGGAAATGAGACTTCTTGAGATCTGATGAACTGATGCAAAAATGCTGGATGCAGTGATTGTATTCAAAACTCTTCTTGAACCATTCAAGTTGGTGTTAGAGTACTCGTAGCAGAGATGTACCGAATGTAGCGTGGTGAAAGTGTCCTTCAGGAAGGGACAATGTGATAATGGTGGAATATTCAGTGTCATCCTGAAAGCACTCTCGAGGAGCTCGAAAAATTATTTTTAGATTGCTCGAATTGGACCAGAAGTGTTGCCATGCTCTTGGTAGGAACTTGGCAACTGGTATACTTCATTGGAAGGCTTTAATTTCACAACTGATCTGCTCGGGGTCAGTAGGCCAGTTACAATGTAGGCCAGTTGCCATGGACCTTCCTCAGTAGTGTTTGCTACGGGCTGCAGAAGCTCGGTCCATGGCAACAGGTCTACCCCTCTGGTAGGCTTTCATTTTATAACTGGCCCACTCGGGGCTAGTAGGCCAGTTGCAATGTAGGTCAGTTGCCATGGACCCGCCTGATGAGTAGGTATTGTTTTGCTATGGTCTGCGAAAGTTTCGTCCAGTTGAGATCGCATGGCAACAGAACTATATACTGCAACTGGCTTACCTGCACTCTTTTGCAACTGTGGTCTACTCGGGTCTACCAATGAACGACATCATGAGTAGATTGTTTTGCTGCTTAGGGAAGCTCCATTCAGTTGGGGCCAGAGCAACTAGCCTACATTGCAACTGGCCACGATTCAGGTGTTCATCGACCTGTAAAGAGTACAGGATGTACTTCCAAGAAGTTTGCTCGGCTGGAAAACCCTCAGAGCCCCAACCGCTAGGGCCTGAACCAAACACACTTTGTCTTTTGAGGATTAAGCAAAAGGTCTTTGCAGGCTACTCATTTCTCAAGCTCGAGTGACTCAATCCGAACAATCTCAATGCAATGATTGATGCTTCCACTGGTAACCAAGAAGTTGGTATAACA
Source organism: Lygus lineolaris (assembly GCA_030264115.1). Taxonomy (NCBI): domain Eukaryota; kingdom Metazoa; phylum Arthropoda; class Insecta; order Hemiptera; family Miridae; genus Lygus; species Lygus lineolaris. The sequence goes on from JAEMON010000005.1 coordinate 4,603,860, forward strand.
ACAGAGTAGTAGTTAACAGCTGGCTGGTAGCTGGAGGAACGTATAGAAGTAAAGTACACAGATCAACGAGTCGACAATTCAGCTCACAGATCATATTATTTTCGTGACACCAGGTAAACAGTAGGTACTCTGCAGTATAGATTGTTTTTTGTTTATTTATGAATGACATGGGTTCCTATTCGCCCAATTACAATAATATAATAATAATAATGATAATAACTTATAATATTTTATAAATATTCCAAAATATATAACAATTCATAAACAACAAAAATAATAAGTGTGCTGGCAGTGGTAACAGGGATAGACTAAGTGTATGAGCGAAAACAAAATCAAACTGGTACACAACAACAGGCTTTGGCATTACGAAGTAACTGAACTCTAGGAAAGCTCCCCATCTGATGAACCCGATCTCAGTTTGCGCTTGAGAGAGCCTTCGGTCTCCATGAATAAATCCACCACACTGGAAGCAGCAAGGCGATTGAAGGCCTCCTGGGCTCGAATGGGTTGTTCCTCAGGTAGTTGGTGGAGGAATGGCGGATATAGAAGGGCTGTATCAGCCTTGCGGTGTATGGCGGCAAATAGATGTTTAGCAAAGACAAGAGGTATGGACTGTGTATGTGTGTATGCCTCCCAATGCCAATCCATGCAGGAAAACTGCATCTGCCCAGCGACGACGGAACTCCAGAGAACAAAGCTTGTTCTCCCTCAAAGGTAACTGAAGTTCTCCCATTTTTGACCATTCTTGAAGGATATGTATAGCAGGGCCCTTCGCTGGACTCGCTCCAAAGACTCCTTTGCATTGGTATAAATGGGAGACCATACTGGGGAGGAGAATTCCACACATGGCCGAACCAGTAGACAGCAGCTTCACCACTGCTGGTTCTATAGAAGCTCTAGTATTTCACTTCTTGTACCCCAACGTCCGCATCGCCCACGAGCATATCCCCTCTACATGATTCGAAAATGTCATCCCAGCATCAAGCAGGACTCCAAGGCCTCGGACAACTGATTTGCGTCTCAGGGAAACACCCTCAATCGTATAATTACGCCCAACGAAGGAAGCCACCTAGCGAACGAAATCACCGAACACTTCTCGATATTCAGGTGTAGATTGTTTCTCATGCACCACCCGTCCAGAGCATTCGAGGAATCGTGGAGGACCGCACAATTAGGGTTTGCAATCCCGTCCAGCTTTACCAATCCCGGGATCTCGGGATTACCTGTTCGTAATCCCGGGATCCCGGGATTAATCCCGGGATTCAGGAATTAATTTAAAAAGTATAAAAATTATTGTAAAAACCGAAAAAATCGTTTATTTTTTTAAATGCAAAGTATAACTTTACACAATTAACTCATTTACCTACAAATTATTTTTTAAAATTTTCAATTTTCAATTTTATTTACGAACATGTAGGTACTTACAAGTTACTTTTTTTCATTTTTCATCAAATGTGCCCTCAGAAAGCAGAAAGAATTCAATGTCCCATCAGCCAGTTTGCTCCTCAGTTTCGTAGAAAATAATACTGCTGCTGAGAATGCTCTCTCGGCTTCGACACTGGTTGGCGGGATGGTCAACAGATAGTTATAAGCTATGGTTAAATGGTGGCCTCGGGTACCTCCACTGTCGAAGAGACTCATTTCTTTTTTGATTGTGGTTATCAGATCTCTTTGATGTATCGTGACAGGCTGATGTTTGCCCATGGATTTTTGCATTCGGGCCTCCAGTTGATCTTGCAAACTGGCTGTGCAATCGCTTGCAGTCACAGACTTGCTTCCAAATTCTGAGAACTTCCTTTCTGGTTTTCATCATGAGCACTTTGCCTCGAGTTGGGACTATTTTCCGTTTTAATGCCTAAAAAAATTCCGTTTGAAATTTTTGTATTTTGAGATTTCGGGATCCCGAAATCCCGGGATTGGCCCCACGAATCCCGGGATTTGAAATCGGTGAAAATTGTCCGGGATCCCGGGATTTCGGGATCACGGGATCCCGGGATTGCAAACCCTACGCACAATCCTCAAGAGACCTCACCATCGAACAGATCTTCAAATCGTCGGCAAACAGCAAATGATCATCCGGTCTTTATCGATTGCCTCCTGACCAGTAGACAATAGTACGACTGCCTCCCGAGACCACAACTACTGAAAGGTCGGGGCCTGAATTACGACAGCCACCCAAAGAATAAGGGAGTCTAGAAAAATACCTGTGCAAAAAATGGAAGAAGCGTGCATTTATTTCGTCAAAAAATAACTTCGTCATGAGATCTTACACTAATAAATAATAATAAATAATTATGAATACAGTTGTGACGATGTATACCTAGTCTTGGGAAGAAGAAGTACTTAATTATTGTTTGTTGCCGTCGAAAATCGATTCCGCGTTTTTGAGCTTGGCGTATGAACTTCATCCAAGGAATTTAGTTTACAGTTACTTCAATCTGGTAAGATTGAAGTTCCGAAAAAAACACAGACATGTTAGGGTGAGAAGAGATGAAGTTGTTATCTAAATGTTTGTGAAAGGACTCGCAGGCATCCGAAAATAATTCAAAATTTCAATAATATCAAAAGAAAGGAAGAGTTCGTTGGAATTTATAGTCAAAAATTGCTGTAAAAAAACGTGTTTTTTGAGGTTTTTGGTGTAAATTACCATACCTACTCATTTTGTGTAAACCACACGAACGTTGTAAGGAAACTGGTGCAAACCAAGACGAGCGAGATAAATCACTGCGACAGCGGGTCCAGCGGGCAATCGTACTCTTTCACTTCGCACTGCAGGAGGCAATTGTAATTATGTAGTCGTGGGCTCGGGAGGCACTCGATAAATATTTATTTCACTTTCTTGTAGCGAATTTTCGAAGAAAATGAAGCTATTGCAAT
>JAEMON010000005.1:4654640-4673412 GCA_030264115.1 Lygus lineolaris
TTCATTTCAATAAAGTCAAATTTCTTAAAGTCTTAAAATTTCATTTTTCTCCATACAATTCAGTTTCGAGGAACGCTCAAGGTACCTAGCTCGGAACCTTGGAAAATCGGTCCTCGGAATCGGTTTTTTCCTCGGCTGGAGGCCTCCTCAACGTTGAGTTGGATCTATGAATACGGCCGTACGGAAGTCGAGGACGCCTCGGAGGAATCCTCGGAGGATTCCTCAAATCTTCCTTTCGAGGAACGATTATGAATACGGATTCGGCTTAAGGAATCCTTGAAGACCATCCCAAGGTCTCCTCAATGCTCGAGGACTGTCTATGAATCCCGCCCTAAGTTTTGATAGAAACGCTTGCGCACAGAAAAATGCTGAAAGATCAATTTAATTTTTAGAAATGTTGCACTTATTTATTTTAGTCTGCTACTTACCTATTTTATTATGATTATTTACTTCCTAGTTCGCGGTTGACAGTATAATGATTTAAAACCGGTAGTACAAACAAATGAAATGAGAATTGATGTTATCTCTATGAAATGATATATTTTATGAAATCTGCAAATGATAAACTTTTCATTATGATTTGTAAATAAGGAAAGGCACAACTTTTGCAACTCCTGAAAGAATCTAGGTATTAATTGTTCAAATGCACGTTGTCTAAATTAAGCTAGGTAGGACCTTATAATTAATTAATAGTATTGGAGTTCTGGTTCTTTGGTGCAGTGTTTTATTTTTCTCTGGGGAGGGGATTAAAAGGGATTAAAAAGTGAGCAGGATCAATGCCTAGTTTAAATGTTGACAACAGAAAACCATAAATTCGAACTGATGAAAATATTTTGTGAATCCATCAATTGATGAATTTTAGTAGTTTTTTAAAAAGTTTTTGTCAATGGTATTTTTTTCGGCGTGCTTTATTGTATTTCCAAAATATTTAGTTAATATGTCTAAGAATATACTAATAGTCATTGTTTTTCAGGCTTGTGTTCCATTGAGGGATGTAATATTGGAACTTCGACTTCCAGAAGGAATGCATGCTGAGTTTTCGTTGAACTGAAGGAGGATCAGCAAGTATGTGACACATGTGGCGGTGAGCTGAAACAATCAGGTGGTGGTTACAACAATTTTAACTAAATTGTGAATAACAATTTAAATCCAGAGGTAAATAAACAGGGTTTGATTATTCAGAAGCAGTCTGCCAAGTTGGGTTGTCAGTAAAGCTTCCTCACTTTCGTAATGTGAAAGTAGTACAGATTATGGTAGAATAGTTCCAGAGCTGTGCCGAAGACAGTAAAAATATCATGTTCACGCGTTCCCAGTAGCTCCATCCAATCATCCAACTATGACGAAATTTGTAGCCACCATTTAGGAGTAAGCCCCCTAAAATTCTCCGAATCTGAGAAAAATCATCTTACCGAGAACAGCAAGCGATAATTGAGAACGATGTCACCGTAAGCCGTGAACTTGAGTTTCTTTCCAATCGCAAAGTGCGTCGAGATACTCTGCTGTGACTCACTCTGAAAACAGTAGGTATTGAACGCACTGTGGCTTACTGGCAATGTTGTTTACCGATACGAGACCTGATTCCGTCGTAGACTGTGAGGAGTAATAATTATACACACATTTTAGGGCGAGATCCCCGTTGCATACATACATTACATATATACATATTATACATTTTCCAGTCTAATTATTTTTTTTTTTCAACAATATTTATTTTTTTCCCAATCAAATTCAAGGAAGGTCCTATCATACGGGCTGTAAACACCTTGAATATGATTGGGACAAAACTAAATTTAGGGAAATGATTATACATAATAACCCGCTCAAATCTTGGCTTGGCAATCCCCTTTCGGTCGTCATAATATATATGAAACCACTCAAACAACTCTTTTGCTTGAATGGCGAATCGGTTCCTTTTTGTTACTAAATATTGTTATTCAAATATGTTTTTCTGATCTTTTCCCATTCAACCACTTATGGTGAATGAAAGGGTGCGGAAGTAACACAACTCTCTGACAATAATAATTACAAGTACCTACTCACTGTCCCCAAAAATGATTGTGAACCTCGCGATATAATTAAGGTCGGTAGGTATTTACTATATAGGTGCCAATAGGATATTTGTAGATCAGCGGTCTTTGCAGAAAACAATAAACGGTTGCGTAATAATTTACAGCGTGTTCACCTTCAACTAAAGAGAAAACGGTTTAATTGAAAGGGGAAAAGGTTTAAGATGGGTAAAAAACTATATCACGTAGAATAAAAATCTGCAATATTATTAATGACGAGACTTCTATATGAAGACCACGGGGGAAGAACGCACCAAGTTGTTTCTTTGCGAAAAATAGATTATGACGGTTCCTTATAGATTTGTTCACGGTGGACTCGAAGATGACAACCAAACTGGGCAAAAATGATCCCGTACAGGAGAAAAATGAGAGAAACGAAACACCTTACAGGGGAAGAACGCAACCGGGGACGAACGTGCCGACTTTCAGGCTCCCTCCCCAGTATATCTCCCCACTGGAGGCCCCCTATCTGCTGGATCTCCCCACTGGAGGCCCCCTACCTGCTGGATCTCCCCACTGGAGGCCCCCTACCTGCTGGATCTCCCCATTGGAGGCCCCCTACCTGCTGGATCTCCCCACTGGAGGCCCCCTACCTGCTGGATCTCTGTGATTCACCTGGTTCTCCTGTGTTTCACAATATTATTTTCGATTGATTGATTAATTTTTTAATGAAAACATGATTTTTCTTGAAAAAAAAAAATTAATAAACAAGTTTTTTCTAGACCAATGTCCTTGAATTTTCATTATACTCATTTTTTTCAAGAACAGGAAGAAATTTCCTGGATTTTCTTCTGCTAAATATTTTTTAAAACTTCTTTGTGAGTGAAATTTTGAAAATACCACTAGTATACAATATTATGGTCTCAAAACTGTTGATGCCTCATAAAGAGAGAAATCCAATATACTATGATAGAAACCCGCAATACTCCGACATGGTGCGTTCTTCCTCTGCACAGATGGACCTTTGTAACTTTGTGTACTTATAGTAATAAGGAGTTTGAAAATACTTTCTATAATAGTTTTGATTATACCACTGCATTCTAAAGTGCTCAGAGATTCAAAAATCTATCTATGCAAAATTTTATAGACCAAATTTGAACTAATACCTATTGGGTTTTTGCTGGAAAAAATCATATCCTGAAAAGTTAACAAAATGGGACATGGTGCGTTCATATGGGAATCAATGTTGGTGTTCATATTTTTCCTCATTTAGTTGAGTCGGTTTCTTATTTACTGAAACTCAATATCAGTCTCCACTCGAAATGACATGGTAAGATTCCTTTGCCGCTATAATTATAAACGACTATTGTATATTACATAATTATTGTATAGGTAGTTATATCCACACAAGTCAAAACTGAACTTGATTATCATTAATATAAAACGCACATGTTTTTGGCATCTTCCATTGATTTCGTCAAGCGCATAGTTCCCAAGGGTGTTGGTAATGTTTTCTGACTGAAATTGAATAATGATTTCGGTACTTAGTTGTTCCAGTATTTTTTTAATGACAAGGTAAAATTAAGTGAAAAACAATTAATTTCCGGTGTTTAAATTATAGTTTCATAGAATTTTAATTATGTGACAGGGGTGAGTAGTAGCTGGAACTAGAATTTTGATGGTCTCCAATGATAGGAGGGGTGTCCGATAGCTGGTGAGTGGTTGATTTTCCCTAGGTTCCATTATTTTATTGGACAGTGATGAGAAATATAGGATACGCTACTTCTTTGTAAATTTTAACATGTTTAATGTTTTAGGGCTGGGGGTCTTTCTGTGAATTCCGACACGCAAATATGCAACGTTTTTTTTCTTAGTTACCACGGACCGATTTCTTAGTTACCACGTTATATCGGCTCCATTTGGGGTCTAGTTGTACCAAGATGCTTTTGGTTATTGTCACTGATCAGCTGAGTGAGCTCCGAGGCCATTTTCTCTCCTGTTGAACGCAGGAAGCTGAAATTTAAGAAGCAGGGTCAATGGAGAATGCTGAAGGCGCCTGAGTGGTCACTGATCAGCTGAGTGAGCTCCAAGGCCATTTTCTCTCCTGTTGAACGCAGGAAGCTGAAATTTGAGAAGCAGGGTCAATGGAGAATGCTGAAGGCGCCTGAGTGGTCACTGATCAGCTGAGTGAGCACTTTTGTTATTTTAATGGGTTTCCTACATTAATAAAAAAAAAAAAAATAATAAAAAAATAAAAAAATGAAAAATCTATTGTGTTTTGGGAAAATACACCCACCTCTTTGACGGCTGAATCACAGCAATAAAATAAATAGATCATCCCAAAAATGGGTTTGCATAGAGTTGTGATCGTTCTGGCGATTATCCAGAAATGATTTCGACTGTCTTCAACTGTACAATTAAAGCTGCCTCCGATTAACAAGAAAATCAACGATATTGTCAGGTAAACGACGTATGTGATGACAATCAGCAACTGTATTTCAAAACCATCGTTCACAGCTCTGCAGTCGTCCACCAATTGACTGTATTTCTTGACAAATTCCTTGGTCACAGCACGAGGTTCATTCCTTCTTCTGATCAGGGCGTGGGTCATTCTGTTCAAGCACTCCTTCGAAATATTGACAAAAAAAGAAAACGCCAAAAACAATCCTACGTTGATTTGAGATAGAATCACTACGCCTGAACTGATTAGTTTCCTCTTGATGCCAGTTTGATGGTTCAGCCAAATGCCGTAATAAAATGCAACATCCATTATCATAAGCATCAACTCCAGGCCTAAAACTATGTAAGGTAATCGAGGTGGTGTGTGGCTCAACGAGCGGTGTAATTTCATGAGTGAAGAAGTGGAGGAGATGACTTTGGATCTGAAATAAGTAAAAATCAATAAATTGCATCCTGGCATCAAAGCCGTGAATACCCACAACACTGATCCGACCGTACACGCCATTGAAGTTGTCTTGCATGTCTCAAAAATCCAGGTGGAAACTGCTATAATCTGATATGTGGCTACAAGTCCACCGATCATACTGTAAGCAAGTTGACCGTTTTTCCATCTAAAAGGATAAATCCCGAGAATATTGAAAACTAGGAAGAGGTTGGTTACAGCTCGGGGTGGGTTGTCCATCGTTAACTGATCTCATTTCCGTTCTACACCGATATTTTATACCTTCACCTAATACAAAATTCAGACATAAAAGAAACCATGACCGTGTCATCACGTCAGACATTTCATATTCTTGCCATCAAGGTAGGTACGACGTTATAAAAGCTATTACACAATAATTCACAATATTTTATATCAATTGGGAATGTATAATATCTATAGCTTCAATCAGACCCTGGTTTTATTCAGTTTTTATCGGTGACAAGCATTGTCTAACCATTTCGAAATACTTTTGGACAATATTTTATTAATTAACAAATTAATAAATATTAGTAAATTATTGAATAAATTACTAGTTTTTCAATGGCAATGAATTCAGTAGGAGACCGTCACGGGACTAACCCGCACAATCCCTGAATTTCATCAAATTCCGACCATAACTTCATAATAAGTATAGTTTTGCCTGGGACAAGGGAACGACCGCTGACCGACAGACAGACAGACACGGAACTAAAATTGTTCGGAAAGCTATGAAACGTAAAAAGCATACATAGCGAAAGCATACATTTTTTGGTTGAATAATGAAATAGGTTTAAGTTCGGCCAAATAAAAACGTTATACTTAATCGAACGACAATTAAACATTTTAATGACTTCGAAACTTCAATCAATGAGTGGGAAAAACTATTGGAAGCATGTTGTAAGATATCAATAGAAATCAGCAATACAATTTTCACTTGTACCTACCTATGGTGTATACTTTTAACAACACCTAAACCCCATATAATTGACTATCAATTCTTGAGAGTGGGGGACAACGTGAGGGCGTCAATGCCTACTTCAAATGTTGACAACACAAAACAAAAACGTTATTGAAAACGTGTTATAAATCCATCCAAATATTCAAAGTCGTTGGTAATTTTAGTGCATGGAGATATTTTTTTTGCTTTATCGTGTCTCCAAATATGTATGCTTACATAGTTTCTCAGGCAAGTGTTCCATTGAGGGATGTCGTATTGGAACTTTGACTTTCAGAAAGAATGCATGTTGAGCTTCCGTTGAACTGAAGGAGGATCAGCAAGTATGTGACACATGTGGCGATCAGCTGAAACAGTCAGTCAGGAGGTAAACTAAGGTTACGAACATAAAGAATAATATGTGGAATACAGAAGTAGGTAAATACACAGACTTTGCTTGTTTAGGAGAGCCTGCCAGGTTGTGTGGGCAAAATACCTTCCTCGCATTCCCGTAACATGAACTTATAGAATTTCACCAGAATGGCCAGTAGAATATCCGGAGTTATGCCTATGACATCAAATTCCATGTTGATGAATGCTTGCGTAGGAGCTATTAGGTACTGATCCAATCCTCTTAGAACCAGCCCTCAACTATCCTCCTAAATTAAGCGAAATCGGTCCATTAGGAACTGAGAAACTGAAATTTTGGGAAACTCACCATTGCCCATGCGCATAGTCTACTAGTGATCAGACGGGGATAGCATTGAGAGGAGACCGTCTACGTTATCAGTACAACCCCGTTTATTCTCTTATATTCTACTTGAATACCTTATTTAACAACGTGGGCCAAAAGTAAACTAGGCAAGTTATGCATGTAACTAATCTAACGAATCAGTTTTGAACTGGAGAGTATCAATGAATCTAACCAGAAGGGTATACATTTTGTGAACGAAAGCTCGACCCCTCAGTAGAAACGGGAGACAAACAATCGGTCTTCGACTCCCGAAGTGGTTTAGCGGTGAGGCCACTGAAATCCATCAGATTTTGGTGTGTCAGCAATGCACGAACCCTTTTGAAGTACCATAATTTTTCAACAATTTGCTGTCCACATAACAGTATCATCACAAATGAATATTGTACCTATCTACTTTAAAAATCTGCCTACCTATCCATCATCCATCTCATCCTATATCTACTGGTTCCCTCCGTAACTGAAGGCGAATCCGGGACAAGGAAGGTTTTTTTTTTGTAATTTCACTGTAAAATTCATATCATAACCCACTGAGATCCTGCAATAGGTATAATACGTGGACAGTTACGTTGAGGGTTCCATACATCTCCACTTTTCATGCATCAACTTACCGATAACAGCAATCGGTAATTGAGGACGATGTTACCGTAAGCAGTGAACTTGAGCTTTTTCCCGATCGCAAAGTGCGTGAAGATACTCTGCTGTGACTCACTCTGAAAACAGTAGGTATTTTGCCTTACTGACAATGTTGTTTTTAGGGATCCACAATAACTGGTACTTGATCTGATTTCCTATGTAGATTGTGAGGACTAATAAACAATATCTTCAACATATTAGGACGATTCAGTTATAAGCCCGTTGCAAAATTAGATATACGTAATATAATAAACTCGCTGGAATGTCGCTTACAAAAAGTTCCATGCATACAGCATGAGTTGATGAGCGAATTTTCAAAGCATAATCTCAACCGATTTGGTGGGCGATTCTTATAGGAAATTTCACGCTAATTCCGAATATACCATATATATGTTCCCTTGTTTAGATGGTAATTTACACAAAAAACCACAAAAAACACGTTTTTTATAGCTTTTTTTGAATTTAAATTTCCAACATTTGACCCCCTGGAGTACCTACTTCAAAATTCTGGCCAACGAACTCATCCTTCTGTTTGATATCATTGACATGTTTTTGGATTTATTATCTCGAATCCAGGGTCAGATAATGTCTGAAGTGACACCCCCACACACACCCACATACACACACACAAAATATTCTCTCATTAGGAAGGAGTTCAAATCTTTGCAAGGGTGTGAGGACCACCCTGATTCTTCCCGATTGGGTGGATCATGTACGTGAAACACGTGCATTCTATATCTACGTACATGAATAAGGATACACATTATTATTTTATTGATATTATTAATATTATTAAGTAATCGTGAATTATAACGATGTAAATAACATTCATAACATTTTTGATTATTGTTTACAGATAGGTGGTTTGATTGTTTAGGTCCATACAAGCCATACAAGTCAAAACTGAACATGATTATTGTGGGGACCAGGAACCTCTAATTATTACACTGAGGAACTTGTATGGTTATTTTTTATTTCGTATTTTGAAGATCTTAATGAGGGCTTTCTAAAAAGGTAGTATATGAGGGGCATCCGACGATTGTATATAGGTAAGTTACCGAAAACGGGCCTTGTAATTTGAACCTAAATGACGTCACCGACCCCCGCCTGCTCTTTTGCGGAACCTAAATGACGTCGTGCACTCTCTCAGGCCATTCCCTGAGCAAACCAGCAGTAATTTCAAGCCGAAAATTAGTACCAGGGGTTTTGAAGAGTGCTGAATCAAATTTCGAGGTTCAAAATGCAAAATGCCTACCCATGCAAGTTCCCCATTATTATCAATATAAAACTCACGTTGTTTTGAGATCTTCCATTGATATCGTCAAGTGCAAAGTTCCCAAGGATGTTGGTAACCTTTTCTGACTGAAATTGAATAATGATTCAGTCATTTGTTCAAATATTTGTTTACTGAAAGTGTAAAATTGAGTGAAAGACAATGAAATTATACATGGTGAGTAAATGGTAGTTTTGAGTAGTTCAATTAGAGTCATAGGGGGAGGGGGTGACGGTAACTTGTGCTTATCCCCTTTGAGGGCTACATAATCCCTCTGGTGATTTGCGCCAGAGGCCACCCAGGTATACTTTTCAAACCGGTGAGTTGCACCAGTTCTTCCCACTATAATTTCAATAGGTTGCCAATTACTAGAACTAGAAAGTTCATGATCTCCAATTCGATCATGTTTGTGTTCGCATTGTAGGAGTAGAAAATTGATAAAAAACGGTAGTTTTGGTGAACCGACTATGAAAGTGTTGTTTGCCACTACGAAATAGAGCAACTCTAAGAAAACCTGAGGGGTTTCAAGACTTCGTTATGTCCGCGTATACAGATAGATGCAACATAGCACAGCCAAGAAGATTCACTAAAGCCATCGAAAGTCCTGAAAAAGAAAAATGGAAACAGGCGATTCAAAGTGAAATTAAATTCGTAGGCAGCGAACAAAGTGTGTGAAGTGATACACTTACCAGCGGGGAAGAAACCAATACGATCAAAATGGGTATTTAGTGAAAAATCAACCCTGATATAACATTTGGTAGGTTTAAAGCTCGACTGGTGATCGAGGGATTCTCACGAAATACCCATTTCGATGGTATTTGTTTCTTCCCAGATAGTAAGTGTGTAATTTCCCACACTTTGTTCTTGGCCAATAAGTTTAATTGGAGGAGACCCTCATGGTTGATGATAGTTAATCTCACGAAAATTCCTGTAGGAATGGTAAATAAAATGTTTGGAATTGAAATAGTTCATCAATCGCTAAAAGTCGGTGCAGCTAGAAAGTGGTTCTTCAAAAAATTGCTCATGCTGCATGACAGTTTTTGAATAATATATTATTTTTATCGTTCTTCAATACGCCAAGCAGGTACGTGATGGGCAAACATACCTAGTTATTCAACAGAGATCTATAATAAATAATTATGGAAAAATACACCCACCTCTTTCACGGCAGAATCACAGCAATAAAATAAATAGATCATCGCAAAAATGGGTTTACATAGAGTTGTGATTGTTTCGACGATATCCGAGGAATAATTCCCACCGTCATCATCTATACAATTATTGCTCCCTCCTACTGTGAAGAATATCATCGAGATTGTCAAGAAAACGATATATGTGATGACAATGAGCAACTGTATTTCAAACCCGTCGTTCACAGCTCTGCAGTCGTCCACCAATTGACTGTATTGCTTGACGAATTCCTTGGTCACAGCACGAGGTTCATTCCTTCTTCTCATCAGGGCGTCGGTCATTCTGTTCAAGCAGTCCTTCGAAATATTGACAAAAAAAGAAAATGCCAAAAACAATCCTACATCGACTTGAGGTAGCATTAAAACGCTTAAGTTCAGTATTCTGTTTTTGATGCTAATTTGATCGTGCAGCGTGCTGCAGTAATAATTTAAAATATCGATTATTATAACCATCAACTCCAATCCTAAAACTGTATAAGGTAATCGTGGTGGTGTGTGACTCAACGAGCGGTGCAATTTCATGAGTGAAGAAGTGGAGGAGATGATGTTGGATCTGAAATAAGCAAATATCAATAAACTGTATCCTGGCATGAAAGCCGTGAATACCCACAACACATATGTGACCGTACACATAATTGATGTTCCCTCGCAACCGTCAAATGTTAAGATAACCTCTGCAATAATCTGATACGTGGCTGCAAGCCCACCGGTTAGGCTGTGAGCAAGTTGTCCGTTTCTCCATCTGAACGGATAAACTCCGAAAATATCGAAAACTAGGAAGAGGTTGGATACAGCTCGATATGGGTAGTCCATTGTTAACTGATCTTATTTCCGTTCCTCGCCAATATTTTTACCTTAACCTAAAAGAAAGTTCTGACATAAAAGAAACCATGTCCTTGTCATCACGTCAGATTTTATCTTCTTGCCATCAAGGTAGGTAACCCACGTCATAATAGCTCTTACACAATATTTATCCATTGGGCATGGGTCAGACCCTGGTTTTATTCAGTTTCTTTTGGTTTGTAGCATTGTGTAACCAGTTCAAAATTTATTTGGTAAATTCATCCGGCTTCATCTATCAAAGAATTTTTAACACAGAATGTGTTTTTTATCACATTCTATGGACTAACTAGCCAAAAAAGGGGACGAAATCATTGACGAAATCTGTGACGAAATTTGGGACGCTCCTGCACTTTAGATTATTATTAACTCGAATTGTGAAGGCTAGGTAGAAATCAATGAGGTACTATCTCAATGTTTTGAGTTACTATTCTCTGCATCAAAAATTGAGCTTCCAGATGAGCTGAGTCGAAAATGGAGCTCTCAGATCAGCTGAGTCGAAAATGGAGCTCCCAGATCAGCTGGGTCGAAAATTGAATATTGAAGAATGGTTCATGTGAAACGCGTGTTGAAACATTCTGTGTTTCAATAATTTCGTCTGAAGTATGTAAATAGAGGTAACCGGGGGTCCAGGGGGCTTGCGCCGAGTTTTTTTTTCATCGTTGAAATTTTGAACAAAAGTTAGGTAGGTATTTCAAATTGTATGAAAAAATGGTTTTCTTAGAAATTTTGGCTCACTGAGCATTTTTTATGATACACCTTTGGAGTCGAGCAAGACATTTTGTTTAACCCTCCTCGGATTCCTACTACTTTCTAGAAAAACATCGTCAAATTTTTCCGACGATGACAGATGATAATAAATAAAATTAGGCGTACGAGTCCCATTTGGGTTCTGGTTGTCTCCTTTCATCGTTACGCTATGGGGTGAAAAGTAGGAGGTAACATTTTCAAAACACCCTGGCCCGATAACCCTCAATAGTTATACAGGTACATAGGTATAGAAGAAACTCGATTAACCGAGGTGAGTATTTTGAACCGTTAGTCGGGAGACTCGGTTAATTTGAATGAAATACTTCATTTATCTTATACCTGCTTGATCTTTTGACTTTTGTCAATAAAACCCATTCAACGTTCTTTGTCCTATATCTTTCTTAACCCTAAAACCCTCAACAAGATACTGAAGGCTCTATCAAGGTTAGTAGCACGCTAGGCATTCTCAACTCCCTACTATTATATTAATCAGTAACATTCGTGTCTACTCAGTCTAGCCCCCAACATCGATATTTCATCATTGCTTTCAAACATTTAAAAGTAACATCAAATTAACAATCCGTTATACCTGAAACCTACTTACCTAGTGGCTAATGTATGCGAGGACATAATGTTGTAAGTTAGCATACCTACGTTAAGTTCTACCTCTTATTTTCAAATAAAATATTTTATGTTAATTTTTATATTGTATGGCCAACTGGCAAGTGAATTTTCTTTTTCTTGAATTATAAATTCATGTATATTGGTATTGCCTGTAAAATATTCAAATAAACAAATAAACAAATAAACAACTGCCCCTATAAAATGACCACCAGTTCAAAACGAGCTGAGCAGGACGCGAGTGGAGATACCACGCAGCACACGTGCTGAGATGCCCAACTCGATCAGTTCCGTGGCACTTTTCCCCACACCACAAAATTTGAGCCATGATTTGACTGACAGTGTAGATGAGGAAAGAAATGATTTAGGATTGCATCTAATCATAACCATACTCAGTAAATATAATTTTTTTATTGAAAAATGAAATCAGCAAATAAAACAGTTATAGTCAAAAAGACAACTAAATAGTACTCAACATTTTAATGATTCTAAAACTTTTAAATCAATGCGTGAGGACAATTTAAAGCATTTAAGATACCAATAGAAATAAACAATATAATTTTTTAATACCCACCTATGACGACTGATTTTAACAACTCCTAAACCATAAATAGGTAATTGATTATCTATAATTCTTGAGAGAGGGAGAAAACGTGGCCTAGTTCAGACGTTGACAAGAAAAATAAATTACTTCGAACTGATGCAATTACGTGTTATAAATCCATCAAAATATTGAAAGTCGCTGGTAGTTTTCGTGAACGGGGATTTTTATAGTGCTTTATCGAAGCTCCAAAATATTTGGGTAGTATCAAGATTCAAGATACAAGATATTTGCTCAAATTAAGGAACGCCTAAATTTTTAGAAATAGTCATAGTTTCTCAGGATTGTGTTCCATTGAGGGATGTCGTATTGGAACTTTGACTCCCAGAAGGAATGCACGAGCCTTTGTTGAATTGAAGGAGGATCAGCAAGTATGTGACACATGTGGCGATCAGCTGAAACAGTTAGTCACGAGGTGAACTATGGTTACGAAATTGTAAGGATATGTGAAATACAGAAGTAAATACAGAGTTTTTGTTTTAAAAAGTCTGCCAAGTTGGGTATTCAGTATAATTCTCCACTTTTGTTATATGAACGTATGTGTTATGCCTCATATACACAATAATTATGTCATCAATTAAAAAAGAATAAATTAAGGCCAAAAGCAGAACAAGAGAACAGGAAGCTCGGGAGAGTGCCCCCCCCCCCCTTCATAGTAGGGCGGTGCCTCTTCCCTCACTCTGCAGCCAACCTTCCAGAGCCAGAGGGGGGTGGTACAGTTGTAACAAAACTAAAACGTGGAATTTCCTCTTCCACTTTCACAGTCAAATCAACCAACTTTTCTCTTTCTGCTTAAGCCATTAACCACAAAGAAATCCTGAGTTCTTATTTCACCAAGGAACATTATGTTTAACAAATTTTTTAAGTACTTTGATAGGAGTTCACGGACTTCAGGAAATGACTATCAGTGAGGTTGTGTTAAGCCGCTTAAATCTATCAGATTTTGGTGTGTCAACGAGGCTCGAACCCCCTTGAAGTACGATAATTTTTTAACAATTTGCAGTCCACAAAACAGTCTCATCAGAAATTAATGATATTGTACTATCTACTTTAACATTTCTGCCCAGGTACGAATCCATCTCATCCTATATCTACTGGTTCCCTCCGTAACTGAAGGCAAATCCGGGCCAGGAAAGGCTTTTTTTTGGAATTTCACTGTCAAATTCATATCATAACCCACTGAGATCCTGCAATAGGTATAATACGTGGACAGTTACGTTGAGGGTTCCATACATATTCACCTTTCATGAATCAACTTACCGATAACAGCAAGCGATAATTGAGGACGATGTCACCGTACGCAGTGAACTTGAGCTTTTTCCCGATCGCAAAGTGCGTGAAGATACTCTGCTGTGACTCACTCTGAAAACAGTAGGTATTGTGGCTTACTGACAATGTTGTTTTTAGGGATCCACAATAACTGGTACACACTCAAATAACTCATTTGCTTGTACGGCGAATCGGTTCCATTTTCAACTAAATATTGTTATCCACAAGCGTGTTTCTGCTCTTTTACCGTTCAAACCCCTTTTGGAGACCATGATTTCATCCAATCCTAAATATCGTCATCTATTTAAAACATTGAGGAAAACTACACTGCTCTTTCGGAGGTATTCATGGTAGGAAGTATTGAAAATTGCATCCCCTATTTTTCCTCCTTTACATGTGACTGACAGTGACTCTGAGATCAGTTGCTCATACCTAAAACTAGACCCCAAATGGGAGCTACGCGACTTTTCAAAAATAGGGAGGATTATTGGATTCTACATAATCTTGATTCGGGAAACATAAAATAGAAAATATTGAAAATAATCACCACGTGATTCACAGTGAAAACATTCCCCAAAACATGAACAACAAAGTTGGCAGTTGCTACGCCCGCTAGTTTCTCGCGTTTTTGACCCGCAGGAGTTCAAGTGATACGGGCAGTAATTTACCGATACAATGTGTAGCATTTCCCCCAGTTTATCTTAACATTTTTCTCGATGAGTTAAAACTTGAACAGAACCTTTTTCACTTCAGAATTAAACCTTTTTCGCTTAAAATTAAACCTTTCCAATTTCAAATTTACCCTTTCTCACGTTTAACTAAAAAAAAAGCTTTGATAATTGCAAGTGAAATGGTTTAATTTTAAAGTAAAAAGTTTTAATTTTACGTCAAAAAAGTTTAAATTGATGGACAAATCCTATATCATGTAGAATACGAATCTACATTATTATTAATGACGTGAGTTCCTCTCGGGTTTCCCTCGTTCAGTTGGTGTCAGACTTGAACAGCTCAGTACCTATCATGTCTCGTAGGTATAATGTTGCATTCTATATCTACGTGAATAATTAAGGATTTATGTATTAGTATTTGATATTAATAATAATACTAATTAATTGTGAATTATAACGATGTAAATAACATTTGTGAAATTTCTCCAGTCTACATAAAACTTAAATGAGAGGGGTTGCTAATTCATAAATGTAATGTAATTTCATTAATTTATTTATAATTTCATTATTTTGTAATTTCTACAACTTATAATAATTTAAGGAGATTCGTTTAATTCACATGTTTTCATCAATAAAGCGACATTTCAAAAATTTCAATTTATTGTATATAGGTATAGCTTTACAAGCCAACATTTAACTGGATTATCGATATAAAACTCACCTGTTTTTGGCATCCTTCATTGATTTCGTCAATAGCAAACTTCCCAAGGATGTTGGTAAATTTTTCCGACTGAAATTGAATGCTGATTTACTTAGTTGTTCTCATATATTTTTGATGACAATGTGAAATTCACTGTAAAACATTGAATTTATGTCTGGTATGTTAATATTAGTTTTATTATGTTTAAATAATGTCATAGGGGTGACTCGTTACTGGAACTGGAAAGTTGGTCTGCGATGCCATCAGATGCCAGTACGATCAGGTTTTCGCATTGTACAGGGGTTGACAATTAATAAGAAACGGTAGTTTTGGTTGAATCGATCATGAAAGCGTAGTCCTACGGAATCAGTCTTCTTTCTCTATCAATAATAATAGAAAATAATAATAATTGTCGAGTGGTTGTCAGTTTGTGAGTGTATGTCTCACCCTCGTTCAAACGACAACACCAATTTTGATGGGGATTTCGATTTTCCTGCCCAGGTTTAGGTTGTAGAAGACAATTCTATCATCTTCATCTTGAATCGATGGTCCATCGCGACCGATCGTCTCTAGCGACCAGGTGTTCTATAATTTTTGAATCACCAGCGACATGACAGCAGCATGGATCAGTAGAGATTATTAAACACAGTCCATAAAAGTGAAGTTCTCCCTTCAGAATATAAAATGTTGAATTCAATTCAGAACATCTGGCTCAAATTTTAAATTTCAAGGGTCGAAAATTGGTTTTGAGGTTTTTTTTGGGGAAAATTACCATTGAAGTGTAGGAAAATAAATGTTCAAGTTGGAATCAGTGCAAAATTTTCTACACCTATATCCCTAAAGCTGGCTGACCATGATTATCTGATGGGTAGGTACCAGCTGGTAGCAGCGCGAAATCCCCTCCAAGAATGCTACACAGAATTGTTTTTTTAAAATATTGTGATAGTTCATCAATATCAAAAGTGGTTTTCCAAAAATTTGCTGATGCTACGTGACTTTTTTTGACATACTAATGTATCATTCTTCAATACGATGAGCATGATCGTGACTAATTGACTTACTTATTCAATAGAGATCTATAATTATGTTATGGAAAAATACACCCACCTCTTTTACTGCTGAATCACAACAATAAAATAAATAGATCATCGCACAAATGGGTTTGCATAGAGTTGTGATCGTTTTGGCGATTATCCAGAAATGATTTCGACTGTCTTCAACTCTACAATTAAAGCTGCCTCCTATTAACAAGAAAATCAACGATATTGTCAGGTAAACGACGTATGTGATGACAATCAGCAACTGTATTTCAAAACCGTCGTTCACAGCTCTGCAGTCGTCCACCAATTGACTGTATTTCTTGACGAATTCCTTGGTCACAGCACGAGGTTCATTCCTTCTTCTCATCAGGGCGTGGTTCATTCTGTTCAAGCAGTCCTTCGAAATATTGACAAAAAACGAAAATGACAAAGACAATCCTGAGTCGATTTGAGATAGAATTAATATGCCTATAGTCGTTAGTTTCTGTTTGATGCTATCTTGATAGTTCAACGAACTGCAGTAATAATTTACAACATCAATTATCATAACCATTAACTCCAGGCCTAAAACTGTATAAGGTAATCGAGGTGGTGTGTGACTCAACGAGCGGTGCAATTTCATGAGTGAAGAAGTGGATGAGATGATTTTGGATCTGAAATAAGCAAAAATCAATAAATTGCATCCTGGCATTGAAGCAGTGAATACCCATAACACAGATCCGACTATACACGCGATTGGAGTTGTCTTGCATTCCGCATAAATCCATGTGAAAACTACAATAATCTCATACGTGGCTGCAAGTCCACCGATCAGACTGTAAGCAAGTTGACCGTTTTTCCATCTAAAAGGATAAACTCCGAAAATATTGAAGACTAGGAAGAGGTTGGATACAGCTCGAGGTGGGTAGTCCATCGTTAACTGATCTTATTCCCGTTCCATGTCAATATTTATACCTTTACCAAATAAAAAATTCTGGCATAGAAGAAACCATGTCCTTGTCATCAGGCATTTTATCTTCTTGCCATCAAAGTAGGTAAAATGTTCCAATAGCTTTCAGTCAATGTCCATCATGCAGGTATATCTATTTTCTTCAGTTTCCGCACGTTTTTATCGGTTTCAACCATTTCAAAATTCATCAGGGAAATCCATTTGGCTCCATCCCCCATTTTTTTCATCACTTAATGTTGAACAACGGCAATTTTTAATTGTACGAAAAAATGGTTTTCTCAGAAATGTTTGTTCCTTGAGCATTTAATAATGAACTTTCGGAATCGAATATGAAATTTTGTTTATACCCTTCTAAGAATTTGATGTTTTACGTTCCAAAAACTCAGCTCCGTTTGTTTTAACAACCGTTCGCTCTCTATAAGGGGTTGAATGGAATAAATAGCAGAAACACGAGTGTGAATCGCCAATCCTACGAGTAGGCTGAATTCCCGTTCAAAGATCAGCTGATCAAATGCAATTTTCTTTCTCGATTTCACCGAACCAAGGTTCTCGTTAACTTTGAGAAGCTCCCTTACTGAATTTCGTTATGAATGAACGACACAACTCTCGGATGATAATAATTAACGAGGAAAATACTCATTTTCCCTACTTGTATAATTGTGAACCTGGAGTTATAATATCACGGTAGGTACTTATTACATACAAAAAATATCTTTAAAGAGGGTGATCTATATCAGAAATAATATGCACATTTGAAAAATACCTTCTGCTCACGACCAGTTCCCTCTATGTTCTTTCTAAGGCTGATTAGAGGCTGCTCCTAGGATGGCCAGTCCATACAAGAGCTGTCACCTGATCTGGCCAATTAATACACAACGGCTAGACCGGGTTGCCAATGACGTACCGTCCCCTACCTAAGATCTTAGTGTGGTGGTAGCATAAATATGAATTTCGTCACATTCAGATCAGTTTTACAGACTTCGGATGCGCAAACGCGAAAATAGATGAACCACCATAACATACGACCAAGTGGTTCAAATTAGCTCAAATTTTGATGGGAGTTCGAGTGCAGGTGATACATGGTCCCATAATATGAATTCATATAATGAATTTCGTGACATTAGGATAAGTGGTAGCGACTGCGCCAAGTTATGAAATACGTCGAACCGCCCCAATTCACGACCCAATGTTCGAAAATGGATATAAGTAAAATCTATTTTTTGACGGTAGGTCCCTGGTCTCAACAGATAGAGGTTGGATCGCTAGCGACCAGTTCCCGCTATGTTCTTTTTACGGCTGATTAGAGGCTGCTCCTGGGATGCTGAGCCCATACAAGAGCTGTCACCTGATCTGGCCAATTAATACACAACGGCTAGACCGGGTTGCCTACGGTGTGTGTGTGTGTTACTCCAGATGATTTCTGACTGTGGAATCAAGATAAAAAAAAACAAAAAAAATTTCAAATGTCAATAATATCAAAAGAAAGGATGAGTTGGTTGGTCAGAATTTTTGGAATATCTACTCCAATAGGTTCAAATGCTGAAAAGCGTGTTTTTGAGTTTTTTGTTGAAAATTACTATCTTTACACATAGGAACATACCTACGGTATATTGGGAATCAG
>JAEMON010000005.1:4692109-4707114 GCA_030264115.1 Lygus lineolaris
CCCCAGGTAGTCCAGAGCCGCTCCGGGTTTGGACGGACTGTAGTAGTTCTTTGTGATTTTGATGTGAGTTCTTTGTGATTTTGCAGGTGTTTTGACGATTTCCGAACGAAAAATAAATCCGCGAAATCCAGCCATTTGAACCTTTTTGTCGCTTAGTATGGATTTTGGTCGATCCGAGGAACTCTACTAGCTGCAGTTATACAAAATTCAACCCACCTCTAATTTGTGAGGTACCTACTTATTAAGCGTTCAGGGCTCACAAAGGTGTAACAGGAAAATTGTTATGCAAAAATGTACCTACATTAATTATTGCGATTCCCGATGCAACTTATTAGGTTACACTCTTGGATGTGGCCGGCGCTTAGTATGTTATTGCGAAACTCGGAAGTTCTCTTTTTATAGATTTTCACTAATTTTATGCCTAAATAGGTACCTATCTACTCTTCGGTCCCTCTGAGGAGCGTGCAGCGTTGTAACCCTTGGCCTTCTTGAATACAGATTGAAAAAGTTAATCAAGAAGGAGCCGTGTCACAAGTCCGGAAGAGTATGGATATCGCTTGGTTGTTCTGCTAAGCGGATCAGCTCAGTAAATAAATAATCCTCAAAACCCCAAAGAAACCAATGCTACTAGGAACTGGGTGAGGTCAAATAACATCAGTTCCACCATCCTATCGGGTGACTTTCATGTGATGTGACGCTTAGTAGGTTATTGCAAAACTCAGAATTTCGGTAGTTACCTATCTACTCGTATTTTGCCCCTAAAAAAGCTAAAGAAACCTATTGTACTCGAAGTGACGTATGTCAAAGATACCAAAACTCGATTTTTAATGTTTCGAAAAAAGATAAATATAGAGTGGAAATTAACCGAAGAATCGATTCCCAGCTTCTTGCAGACCTGTTTTGTGTACCTACCTCCACCTTGTATTCATGACGGGTGTACTTTGCAGTTATTTTCTGTTCTTGACTTTGACAGAATCCTTAGGAAAATCGGCTTTGAAAATATTGATGGACTTATTTTCAATTTTATAACTCTCATCGACTCATACAATAATGGAAGTGGACTTTTCGCTTCCAAATAATGTTCATTTACCTGGTAAAACCTGCTCGGTCGATCTCGTCCATAGGTCGCTTGGCGAAGCTGGTGAATCCCGCTCTGTCGATCTCGTCGAAATTCTTTTTGTTGAAACTCCTGAAGCCAGCCCGGTCAATTTCATCGAAGTTCCTCTTATCGGCTCCAAAAGTTCCACCACTGAAACAATTCAAAATTCGACACATATGAATACTCGACCAGATTCTATCGATATATAATAGTTATGCATAACACGCAGGTTAGCTCGAAGATGATGATAGTTATCTGTTTCTAGAGATGGGGATGGGCAGGAAAATCATGTCTTTTTTTGTGTGCAAAAGCGAATTTCTTCGAATAACTGTTTCTTTTTTTGACCGATTTCTGTCAAATTCGGAGGATAATTGGGGGCTGCCTCCAAACAATGGGGAATGATCGTGTATGGGAAAATCAAATTTTTTCTGCTCTTCTATGGTTATTTGGAATAAAATGACACTGTTAATACAAAGAAAAAAATAGTTTATCGTTCTGGTGTGGAGAAAATTCTGAATAAAATCTCAGCTGTTTGAAAAAAAAAGGCGGCGTTCCGAGGGCCCTCGAGACAGGAGAGAGACACCCGGTCACACGTCACACTAAAAGAACAACTGCAAGAGAATGTGCTGAGATCACACAGGGAGCAGTGAAATAATAATTTATTTAAATAATTGATTATTATTAATTAATAATTAATTAATTATTATTTAATAATAATAAACTATTAATTAATAATAATCAATTATTAATTAATAATAATCTCCTCACTAATCTGGAGCTAAAACAGTGTTGTTTTTGGAGATTTTTCGTTTCCAGTTTTGTTTGGTTGACATGCATGATTTGGCCAATGACAGTCGACACTTGTTTCAACGTAACTTTCCCGCCATATTACCATAATGACAATTTCAATAAATTTTCTTAAATTACAGATAGGTACATTATTTTTGCTCTACGACTTCAATATTGTTTTCATTGAAGCCATTAGGTATACCTTTCAGAAATAAAAAAAAATTGATGATAATTCCCCAGTGATAATTACATCACGATTGGATCAGTATTAGCTACTGCGCTTGAAAAAACTTGAAATGTGTTCTTATAGCCATAACTCCGGAAATACTCGACCAATTTCAATGAAATGTTCACTAAACGATTTTATACTTCCAAGTTACGAAAATGAGGAAGCTATACTGCCCACCCAACCTGGCCGACGTTTTTCAGATATCTACGATTGATCTCCTCAATCCCACCTACTCCTTGCAATGTTGTTCGCGTTCTACTTAAAGTTGAAACAGGTGGGAGTAAACTCTTCTAAGAAATCCATTTTCGCTAGGACTGATTTCCCGGTCGCTGACGAAATTGGAAAGAACTTTTTCACCGGAAGGTGCCGACAATGAGCTTTTCACCCTTGAAAACAACAGCGTAACTCAAGGATAAATGAGTTTCCGAAAGGCAGGTGGTTGGGGACTGTTTTTTCAGGACCTCAGCTCCCTGGATAAGACTCAGTAGGGAGTTTCGGAAAAGGTTCTGGAGGGCTTGGTGGACACTTGCCTCGTTTGATTGGCACTTGTCGTTTTTCCCGTGACACAACATTTTTAAAATTTAACGTTGACTTTGTTGTGAGCAAGTTGTTATCCATCAACACTCACACCGGTTAATTTGGTTTCTGACTTCAATTGTGTTTTCCTATATCTTCATTTAGTGACAGCAGTATGAGAATAATTCTTCCAGAGTGATTACCCTTTAATATTTAAGAGAAAAGATGGCGAACGGTTCATCAAGTTGGCACTTTTGAAGATGTTGGGAGACTACATTGCTTCCTACCAGTAATCTTCGATACTGTGAGTCCACTGGGAGAAGCTAGAGCTAAAACTGAGCTTTCCAGAACGATTTATTGTTAAAAACGCGATTTCCTAGTGTTACTCCGTCTGATTTTATGGTACTGAGTAACTTGCATAATCGGCAGTATTTACCTTCATGTAAGGTATATACTATCAAGCTTACAGTGCCACAAGCTATTGGTTTTTGGTTCTTAAATACGCCGAAAAATGTGCTCAAGGCTCTTCTTCTCAAGGCCATACAAGCTATGGTGACAGTTTTTCATTACAAGTGACTTACTATGTATGAATTTATGAACAAATAGCCTTTTACCCGTGCGTTGCACGGTCGAAGATGTCGACCCACTCACTTGGCTCGGAATGGTTGTCCACATCTGACAGTAAGACAGAACCGTTTGTTAGGATTGAACATTTTCTTTTGTAAAAGTTCCATTCATGCAGCATGAGTTGATGAGCGATTTTGCAAAGAATAATCTCAACCGATTTGGTGGGTGATTCTTATAGCCAATTTCAGACTGAATATACCATATGTTCTTATGTTTAGGATGGTAATTCACACCAAGAACCTCAAAAAATACGATTTATTTATTTATTCATTTTATTTTATTTTTTTTTT
Source organism: Lygus lineolaris (assembly GCA_030264115.1). Classification (NCBI taxonomy): domain Eukaryota; kingdom Metazoa; phylum Arthropoda; class Insecta; order Hemiptera; family Miridae; genus Lygus; species Lygus lineolaris. The sequence continues at coordinate 4,695,660 of JAEMON010000005.1, forward strand.
TTTTAGCGATTTTTGACTCTAAATTTCTGAAATTTGAACCCTTGGAGTATTCCAAAAATTCCGGCCAACGAACTCATCCTCTCTTTTCATATTATTGACATTTTAAATTTTTTTTTGGATTTTTTATCTCGATCCCTAGGGCAGATATCGTCTGGAGTGACACGTATATAAATATATAGGTATACAAATATATAGGTAATACATATAAAAAGTGTTAAATTTCAGGCATCGTTTTAGAATGGTCTGAAACGGATTTCCATGAAGAAAATTGTCAAAAATTTACATTACAAAATTTTGAAGCCACTGCAATAGCTTCATTTTCTTTGAAAATTCGCGGAAACCTTCTCCTGACATCCACGAACACAAGATTTCAACTCAAACAAACGAACAACTCAAGTTCTTGCGTGACATAGGTAAATAAGGATTCATTGTTATATTATATTGAGAAAATTACGATTATTCTCCGAACCGAATTGATGTACCAAGGCTATATCAACCATGGCAATTGAGGTGTAAATCCTTCTCTATTTTTTGGCCCAGATGGTGGTGGCGAGATGACCTGTGAAACAGTAAGGGATGGGTATCGATGCTTCTATGTTTAAAACGAAGCTTCCGCTGCCTTGCAGACCCGGAAGCAAAATGATACTTTGAATGGATAGGAACGTCCCTCATTAGGTAGCAATCGATATTATTCTTACGTTTGACCAATAACTCCAGTTCATGTTTATACTTATTATGATCCATTTTTTAAGGGGATCACGATTCTGGTGATGGCATCTTCGAAATAATTAATGGATCACAATACCGTTGCATAAGGGGGTCAACCGGTGGAATTATTGCACCCTAATGAGGGTCCCATTCATCGAATATGGACCGGAGAGTAGATGGCGTCATACCTAGGACTAAGCAGAGCCAATCATGCTGCTCATTGAGGGGGCAAGGGAAGGAGCCCGAAATGTCCCAAAAAATGCCTAAATCTCAGCTACCGAAGGGTTCATCTCTCCACCTTAAACTCTCACTATATTATTATTACTACTTACGACCAATAAATTTAAAATACGGAAAACCTCCCTCCTAACCATTTTAGCGTTGCACAGTTTTTTCCATATTTCTCGACCAATTTCCAACGGACTTTGATGCGGTTGGCAGCATTCTTCCTATTTTTTATTCTCTTCGGAGACGTTTTGCCTTTATATCAATTAGACGTTTGAAAATGGACGTGAAAAATTCCAAATCACCAACTTCAAATTATACATAGATGCTCTCCCTAGAGAATTGAATGACAAGAAAAATGGCTTAAAACGCATCAAAATAGGGCAAAAATTGGAAAGGAAAAATGGAAAAAACTGAATTACATGGGTCATTAGCCCCTTAAACATCTTTAAGAAATCCCTTCATTGCCCAATGACATAACATTACAACGAAAAACGTTCAAGTTCAGAACGGTAGTTGAAAAACAGTTGATCTGATTTCATACTCTGAAGAAGTAAGGCACCTATGTATCATGTTTGCACAAGATGAAAATGCCACACTGAGTCTAGCTATAAATAATAATAATGTGAATTTAGTGCTCTCCTGTAGTACATCCGAACAATTTCCTCCGAAACTCCGCATCTGATATAATGATATTATTTGGAATCTTCGTTTCAGAGGATGGCGGCTCCACTTCCCATCAAACAGGCGTGTAATTTCCTCTCTTGATAACTTTAAGAGTAGGTACAAGTTGAGAGTGGAAACCTGCCTCGTATGTGCCCTGTGGCTATTTCGCATATATGGAACGAGATTAGCTGTTGTATCCAACTTTGTTGTGAGGTTTTAACATTCTGCATCATTATTATTTGAAGAAGTCGAATTTGAGTGAGTTGGGGTTCCAAGATGCAAGATAAACAAGAAGGAAACAATACAGTAGCCAACTGAGTTCAAACCACAACTAAAAACACCTACAAATATCTACAAATTAAAAGTTGAAGTCGTTAACAAAAATCAGTACCTAAGGTATTAACATTGATTGAGTGAAGGTTCTACGATAAACGTTCGGAAAAATTAAGTGGCTTCGGGCACGTAGCTATCTTTTATCCATAACATGATTGCACAGATCCCTGAAATGTGTAAGTCAGATCATCACTCCAATAGAAATCAGATGAAAATTGAGGAATTTATTGCGTTCGAAGAATTTTACGTTGCGCATGAGCATTGCACAGACCTACTGTAGATTCGCTCACGAAAAACTTCATAATAGGGGTCATTCTTTAACTATCTACCAAATTTCACCGAAATCAGTCCGTTAGACCGTGATAAATTGACCTAGGGAGGATTTTTACATTAATTTGCTCATTTACAGTGGCTACTAAAATGACCCTATTTCAATGAAATTCGTACCAGGACCATCAAAGGCATAATCTGTACAATCCCTGCAAATCTTACCAAAATCTGATGGAAATGTTCCAGTTATTTCACGTTTGTGCATGCGCAGAGACTATCTTTGATCCGTGAGAAATGAAATTCATGGGGGACTAACCCGTATGGAATTTGCTCAATATCTGAAGAAAATTGTAAAAGTTATACGTATGGCAAGGATTCGCGGACACTAAACAGACAGGCTAAAGAAAAATTGTTCAGGAAGGTTTCGAATATGAAATGTGAGCGGAAACTTTGATTTTAGAGTAATAAAATTGTTGTTAATAAAATATTCATTTAAACCTATTAAGAAAACGTCTGCCAAGTTAGGTGTGGCACATAGCTTCCTTGCATCCATAACATGATTGTTTATATCATATCGTCGCTTAAGAAGCAACACGCCCTATGAACCAAATCCCAATTTTTCAGGAGGAGGAAAAAACTAAATTCAGTTTTTGATCACCTTTCCGTTTTTTCCCCGTTATTCAGTCACTTCTTGCCTTCCGGTTGTCTTCAATACTGAAAATAGTACTAAGTAATTAGAGAAAATAGGAAATTTTGGTTGATACGGGGTGTTGTCCGAATAGGTAATTGAGGTATTGTGGTCGATGGGAGTGTTATGTTTTTCGAATATTTCTCGACTTTTCAAGTCTAGTTGAAGCAATTTTGAGTTAAACAGTCGATGCAGCGTGAGAATATGAATAAGAATCAGTCAAAACCTCATTTTCGTGAAAATGGTAGATAGGGGGTGTTGCTTCTCAAGCGACGATATATATATTTTTTAAATCATCAAATGGATTATTAGAACCTGCACAATCCCTGAAAATTCCATCAAAATCGGATGAAAATTGTCCAAGTTATGAGAGCTTCACGTTTGCTCATGCGCAGTGGGCACCACTGAACCGATCTTGATGAAACTCATACGGCATTATCGAATCTTTGATCCTCAACATTCCTCCAAATTTGAGCGGAATTGGACCATTAGGTCGCGAGAAATTGATGTTTACAGGATTTCATGTTTACGCATGAGCAGAGGCTACCGTTGGGCGGCTGGTAATGAATTTCATAGGGAACCATCTCGAGGCTAACCCGCGTAATCCCTGAAAATTTCATCAATATCTGATGAAAAGTGTTAAACTTATACTTGTTGCAATGATTTCAAGTTTTGAGCATGCGCAGTCGATACCGCTGATCCGATCTTGATGAAACTCGTAGGGTCATCAAACCTTTGATCTTCAACTACCCCGCAAATTTGAGCGAAATCGGACCATTAGGTCGGGAGAAATTGATGTTTAGAGAATTTCACATTTACGCATGCGCAGAGGCTACCATTGGTCGGCTGGTGATGATTTCATAGAGGACCATCTAGGGCCTAACCCTCGTAATCCCTGAAAATTTCATCAAAATTGGATGGAAATTGTGGAAGTTATGTGTGTCGCAAGGATTCCCGGACAGACAGACAGACAGACACGAAACCAAAATTGTTCAGGAAGGTCTACAACGTAAAACGCGAGTTGAAATTTTGATTTTGGAGATAAAAAAATTTCACATCCCAAAAGTGAAAACAATGCTTCCGTTACCTTGGTAGACTCGGAAGCAAAAAACGGAAGCAAAACGAAAATTCGTAGATTTAGACATTTTTATGAACAGTTGCAAACAATAAGTACTTCGCTAAAAAACGTGTTTCTTGAGGTTTTAGGTGTAAATTACCGATCTTAAACATTATGAACAAAAAAGGTGTTTTAGGTAATATAAGGTGTTATTTAAGGTGGTAATTTACTCAAAAAACCTCAAGAAACACGTTTCTTGGTCCTTAATTTTCACAATTTGTCCCATAATTCTGAAATTTCAGGCCAACGAACTCATCCTTTCTTTATTATTATTGACATTTTGGATTTTTTTTTCAACAGATTTTGTAGAAAAGAAGAAAAATATTCTGAATGAGCAAGATGTGTGTAGATCAACTACGCGACATCCACACTCTTCCGGACTCGTGACACGGCTCCTTCTTGATTAACTTAGTTCAACCTATAGTCAAGGAGGCCAAGGGTTACAACGTTGCAATCTCCTCAGACCGATATCCAGGGGGACCAGGGGGCCGATATCCAAGAGTGTGGATATTGCGTGGTTCTTCTGCTTATCACATCAGGTCAATATTTGGAACTGAGGGCAGACCAAATAACTTCAGTTTCACCATCCTATTGAGATCGGTTGAAATGATTTTTTGAGAAAATTCGCTCATAAACTCATGCTGCGTGATGGGAACTGTTTTCAATAACATTCGGTTTAAATTTGGGCAAACCTATTTTGATGTGGTTGTTGACTATCCGGTGAGGTTTGCTCGTTAACTTTTATCATCAACCTGCCTTGTATGAATACAATCACTCACTCTTTTATATCAATTCCGACGTTGAATTGTTAGTGTCGTAAAAAGAGAAAATAGTTGGTAAAGTTCCTATTACAGAACCGACCTGTCAGTTACGCTGCGGTGTAGCCATCTAATGACATCAAAAATATTTACGAAACCGCCGTATCTAAAAAATACTTGTGTCTCCATGTCTATAATGGATATTGGAACATTTTTTGGTGAAAGTGAACCTTACATCAACCCATACAATTCAGAAAATAAAATCGTTCCTAATTGATCTGATAGTGAGCTATAAAACTTGTTCCTCGTTGTGTTTTTGTAGGATGGATACCAGGATAATAAAATAGATTTTAATTAGGTGTAATGTGATCAATTTGAGCATTATTTGTTATGTCTCAGGCATCTATAAAAGGTTGTGTCTTTCTGAAAAAAGGCTCGAAGTACACGGTCTTACTTTACTAACTCTTAGGTGATTTACCTCCATGGGTTGTTGGTATATCTTGCAACTTGTATTAAAGGATGGATACTGAAATGTAAATGGGAGCTTCAGCGAGCCGAAAGTGCTCTTAGAGGCCTTTAGTGAAGCGGAGGAAGTAAGCGGATTCCAAGGGAAGTAGGGAAACTAAGGGCGCATCCGAGTAAACTTAATCAAAAACACCAGGACCACCTTGGATGCCAGCGGGCAAAATGCGATGTTTCGATCAAACTACGTTACTCTCGATTCTTACATGAATGATAATTTGGGATGATTCCGAATATCCTCACGTTCCTTTACAAAGAGCTGATTGGCTGAGGAAACCTAGAAAATTAACGTTCGAACCACCCATGATTGTTTTAGTGTGGAAGAGAAGTAGTACCTAACCTAAGTAGTACCTATCAAATCATGAGTCGAAATTATGAGCTCACCAACATAATGATTTTTGGTGATTTTTCAAATTTGAATGAAAACAAAATTTCACCACGAAAACCACATTTTATTGGAGAAGTCGTGAACACGGAAACCGTTGAAAAATCACAAAAGAACAGACTAAGGTGTTGGTGAGCTGAAGTTGGTCTCATTCGACAACAAATTTGATAGGCTGTGTTTAGTACAAACACAATTAAGAGCAATTTTCATTGGTTATAAAACGCGAATATTTCAATTTTTTAAAAAATGATTCCCCACCTTCTTATATGTACCTATACATATATAATTTTTTGTTGTATGTAGTCGACAGACTGTGATAAGCGAAATTAAAATTATGAAGGTGTCACAAAACTTGCGTGACGAATTTATTCTAGGTTCTACTGTACGTAAAAATGAGGTGTGAAAATTATAAAAATATGTCTCAAAATGCGTTACGAAATGTTACGATAGGCGAGGTTAAAAGTATAAAGGTGTCATAAAAAGTTGCGTTACGAATTTATTATAGTTTCTACTGTACATAAATATGAGGTGTAAAAAGTATAAATATGTCCCAAAAATGCTGCACCACATTTTACGATAAGCGATGTTAAAAGTATTTGAAGGTATCACAAACATTGCGTTAACGAAAATAATGTTTCTTCATTTTCGTCTCAAAACTATACAACAACTTCTACTTTGTAATATTGAAGTTTCGATTTGTCTGCCGACTTTCCACGTCTCTCGCAAAGAGTCTGGTATATTTGGTATATACCAAGCTGGTAGAATTGGTATATTATAATGAATGTTCAATCATCGATACTGGTAGACATCGCAATCCCATTGGCTAACCAGATGTGTGTCTATGAGAGGTGGAGTCATTGGTACCTTCTTAACTTTTAACTCTCTCTGAACCTATTCTCATGATTTCTAAATTTCGAAAACACTACACTCATTTCAATTTTTCTTTCTCAACTGTTTTTTCAATACAAAATTCAATTGGAGTAACCAAGGGATGCACCTAATAATAAACTGTATTGAAAAATATCTTCAACACCTTCTGTCTTTTTTATGTAGGCACGTGGGGTATTCATATTCAGAATCAGAGCAAAGTTTCCGATTTTATGAAAAACATGTGGTTTTGATTAAAAAAACGCATTTTGTCCAGTTTGACGTTACGTCTGCGACTGTGGGAATTTCAAACATAAGCTGGACGATGGGAGACTGTCAAACAGTACTGAACATTAACGCCTGACGGGTCAAATAGGCCTTCGTCATTGAGTAGATGAACGGGAGAGCAGATAGGAACCGCTGCTGTTGTCGCGCCATCAGTGTATTCATTGCCACTCGAACGCTTGTGGTGCGGACTCCACTTGCGAACTATTCGTCGTTTAGGGCGATTCCATTACGACACCCCGCAGGCATTTGCCGCGGGTTGGTTTTTGAGAGGGCTCGATAAATCCAGGGTTCGCCAGATACATATTCACTGCTGATGTATCACGGCCAAACGGTTGGTCAAATGGATTTTCGGTTCATTATTTTCAATAACAAGTCTTGGGGATCGAGGAAGAAACAATTTTTCAAAACACCCTCAAGAATTCACTGTTTTAAATTCCCTACGAAGAATTAGAAAATTGAATTGAAGAATGGGGAATTATCATCAATTTTTTTATTTGTTTTTGTTAAAGATAATGGCTTGAAAGAAACAATATTGAAGACGTAGTACAAAAATAATGTATCTGTAATTTTAGAAAATTTATTAAAATTTTCATTGTTGTAATATGGCGGGAAAATTACGTTGAAACGGGTGTCGTCTGTCATTGGCCAAAACCGTTCATGTCTGTCAACCAAACAAAACTGAAAACGAAAAATCTCCAAAAACAAAACTGTTTTAACTCCAGATTAGTGAGAATATAGTTAAATTAATTAGATAATAGATTGAATTAATTAATTATCAATTAATAATAATCAATTATTTAAATAAATTATTTCTTCACTGCTCCTTGTGTGATCGCAGCACATTCTCTTTCAGTTGTTCTTTTAGTGTGACGTGTAACCGGGTGTCTCGAGGGCCCTCGGAATGCCGCCAGTTTTTCAAACAGCTGAGATTTTATTCAGCATTTTCTCCACTCCAGAGCGATAAACAATTTTTTTATTTGTATTAACAGTGTTATTTTATTTTATAGTTATGATTTTCTCATACACGATTTTTTCATACATGATTTTCTTCCTACTTACATTGGTCAGATCGCCTTTTCTCTTCGATATGCCATTTTCCCCGACAAATTACCTTTTAAATCGCCCCCTTCATCCCTTCCTCGGTCTGCCAACCTGCTTCTACATCTGTATCCAGGTTTCTATTTTTCCTGTGATTCCCTCTCAAAGTTGAAAACTATAATTTATTTCTTTATTCCCCAACATATTGTCTTTCTAGGTGTCTGATACTTGGTGTGTATTGAACAATATTAAATCGAAAGAACTATTGGTGATTACTTACGCATTATTTCCTTTTCATTTTACTAGTCATATTTTTTTTCTTCTCTATTCTGGTATATTATTCTTTGGTAATTGCGCTTGCCCGTAATTCTCAAATAAACAAATTGGTATACTCGGAAGCTAATAAATCCATCCAAAATCTGTAAAATTTTTAAGCTAGTTTTGCAGGCCCCAGATAGACTCATAGGAATTTCGTGGCAATACGATCAGTAGTAGGCCTTTGCCTCGGCAAACTTCAAAACATTTAACCTAACCGACTGGTTTTACTAGGTATTGTATAGTGTGGTTAAGAGTGGATTTGCAGCCCTGACAAGAGAGGGGGGGAAACTGGGGTAATTTCCCCCGGGCCCGGCCTTCGTTGGGGGGGGGGTTTGAAGAAGAAAAAAGGATAATAATAAAACTAAAGAAATAATAATGTAAAAAAAAAAATAAATAAAAAATAAATCATTGAAACACATTAATGCGTAAATTAGGCCTTCTTGAGGGGCTAATCATCTAAGCATAAGCATCAAAATACCTCAAAATTACCTCCCATAAACCCCCCCATTCTGCACACACCGTTCAACTTCACAAATCGCTAACATTGACCATCTTTTTGCGAATATTCGAAGAAAATGAAGCTATTGCAATGGCTTCAAAATTTTTGTAATGAAAATTTTCGAAATTCTTTTTAATGGAAATCCGTTTCAGACCATTCTAAAATGATTCCTGAAATTTAGCCTTTTTAAAATATGTATATATACCTACATATTTATATATATATGTCACTCCAGACGATATCTGCCCGTGGAATCGAGATAAAAAATCCAAAAAAATTCTAAAATGTCAAAAATATCAAAAGAAAGGATGAGTTCGTTGGCCAGAATTTTTGGAGTACTCCAAGGGGTCAAATTTTGAACATTTAGTTCCAAAAATCGCTAAAAAACGTGTTTTTCGAGGTTTTTGGTGTGAAATACCATCCTAAACATAGGAACATATGGTATATTCGGAATCAGCATGAAATTTCCTATAAGAATCACCCAAAAAATCGGTTGAAATTAACCTTCGAAAATTTGCTCACCAACTCATGCTGCATGAATGGAACTTTTTTAACTCCTGTTCAAACAAATTTGCAAATAGAAGATCTCTTCACGATTTCCTGGTTATAAATCCCGAAACCTCCATAATGACTATTTGAAATACCCATTTGATCAGAAATATATACGAATACATAACTTCCATCGCTCCTGACAACTACCAACCGATAATTTTAACCCGAATAACCCCCCGGAATAAATTACGGCCACAAATGAACAACTTCGTGTTTCTAACTTTTTTACACCGCTTAAAACCCCACTTTTTTTTTTTACTGAAAGCCGGCGGTCCCGGATTTTCTCTCGACGGCCCTGTGGATTTGAAACAAGAGCTTTCCAGTAAAAAATTATTTCCGAAAAATCACCAAACCAGCGTATTTGAATTGTGAAATTGGTCGATAAACTTGAAAGTGGTTTTCCAATCTTCGATCAGATCGGTGATGGACGACGGAGGCAATAGGCCGATCTCTTCTACCAATGAGAAACTAGACGGCGAAGCGTTCGGAAGGTTCCTCACGTTCTATGCATTCAAATTGAAAATTCCTTCTTGTGATTCAATGAAGTACATTTGCTTCTACTTTCCCGTGAGGAAACCCGTAACTCTCACCTTTTCCGAGCAAAGTCATTCAATCTAATTCCGAGGATTGAATAGAAAACGTCTTCTAAGTTGTCATGTCTTTATTCTAATATCACCAATACCAAAAGCTTCTACCGAGTTGTTGAGGCTCTTAGTTTCCTCGTATCCTTAATTATGATAGCGCAGATAATTGAAATTTAGGTAACAAAGGTAAGTACTACGAGTATAATTATACGAGACGATCCCAAACTAAAAGTCGAATATCAGTGTCATCAAACTACTAATAAACAGCGTGAAATCGATACAATATTTTTGTATCGATGAGGTGTTCGCACTTAAGGCGGAGAATCTTCTAGGAATCGATTCTACAACTAATTTCCAACAAAATGTGTCTCGTCAAATTTTTTTGTAAACCCTCATTTTCCCTAATTTTTTCATTTTTAAGATTTTTTCGTGTTTTCGACTTTATGCCATTTAAATGGCCGTGACCTCCTTAATTTATTCTTGAAAATAAAAAATGAGTACATTATTGAAAATAGCGTTGAATTGCCTATCTCCCTAGTGCATTATAAAAACTGTTAGAGTAAATTTTGGGGCAAGAAGCTGGACTCTAATGAGAGTTTTGTCAAATTTTCAAAAGCACTTATTTTTCTTATGACTCAGAAAAAATGAATAAATCCAAGAGCACGTTACATGGAAAGCTTTCCCAAAATCTCAGCTTTTCAATGGTGTGGTGGTTTCTTAATGCACTCCAGGAATTATCGAAGAAAATCAAGTTTGAATGCGTTTTCGACGTAATTGTTTCACGCTGAAGCGAAATGTTTCACTTTAGATTCATTCTAGCTGTTAAAATATTGATTTTTGGAGAAAATAGTTAATTTACGGACACGTCTGACCATTTTTCTGAGGAGCTCGTGAATAATTGAGGTAAATCCGAGCAATAATTATTTTGAAAAAATGGAATAAAAAAACATTGATAAGAAAAATACGAGTTGAATGTGTTGTTATGTCCACGTATTCCCTATTTTTCTCGAAGAATGGATTTTCCAACAGTCAGAATCAATGTGTCACCAAACTCTTCTAGCCTTTGTCAAGTCGTATAACACCCTAAACACTCGATTTCCTCGAAAAAACCATTCATGCGATTCATACTTGATTTTCCCCAATGATTCCTACAGTAAATCAAAAAATAATTAAACCATTGAAAAGCTAAGATTTTGGGGAAGTTTTTCCTGTAACGTGCACGAGGAATAACCTATTTTTGTTTGAATGATTTTGAAAATTTGAGAAAACTCATTTTAGTCCAACTTCATATCGCTGAATTTACAGTGAAATTTGTTATAATGCACCAGAAAGATATTTAACGGTCCAAGAACTAAGAGTGAGTAAAAAAATGGATGTTTAAAAACATTTTAAATGAGACACTTTTTGTTGGAAATTAGCTGTAGAATCGATTCCTAGATGGTTCTCCATCTTAAATGTGAACACCCTGTAGGTATACGAAACGAATGAATATAATCAAATCAATGATGGAGCACCTGAATCACTCAATTTCTGAGGGAAAAGGGATCACTGAGTCATGAGAAATCGATTTAGGTAGGAATTCTGTGTCACGCGTGCTTAGACAATGAAATCCATGAGCGGGGGGGGGGGGGGGGGGG
>JAEMON010000005.1:4711669-4726593 GCA_030264115.1 Lygus lineolaris
TGTGGACGCGGCTTGAGGGGGTCTCACACGATTGAATAATACCGAAAATGAGTTTTGTCATTTTAACCTAACTGACGTCATCGGCCCACCGCCTGCCTTGGCGGGCCTCTCTCCCATCTTTTGCAGAACCTAAATGACGTCACGGGGTCCTTTTCATCCCGTTTCCTGGTGAAACCAGTAAGGTAAAAGCACCAGTGGTGGACATGTTAAGGAAATCCGGCGGTTCTGCGAGTACGTTTCTCATGTTGTGTCGAATTTACCTTTAAAAAAAATTCTTCAATTTTCTTATCTGTTTTTTCATATTTCTTAACAACTGAGAAGTGAAAATAAAATGAAATTATTCAGCTTATATGCAAAATAAACGCTCATTTCGGAAAGTACCTTTTTTGCTCTAGTAGCGGACACCCAAAATTTCTATTGTTCCTAAAGCGGACACTTGGGGTACCAAAATAGAGGACGGACAGTTTTATTCTCAATTTATCACTAAAAAATTCCATTCATGCAGCATGAGTTGATGAGCGAATTTTCGAAGAATGATTTCAACCGACTTGGTGAGTGATTCTTATAGGAAATTTGACGCTGATTCCGAATATAGGTACCTCATGTTTAAGATAGTAATGCACACCAAAAACCACAAACAATGCGTTTTTTAAGCGATTTTTGACTCAAAATGTTCAAAATTTGAACCCTTGGAGTACTCCAAAAATTCTGGCCAACGAACTCATCCTTTCTTTTGATGTTATTGACATTTTAAAAAATTTTTGGATTTTTTATCTCGATCCCTCGGGCAGATATCGTCTGGAGTGACACATGTACAAATATATAAATAAACAAATATATAAATAAATATGTAAGTACATAGGTAAATATGGAAAAGTGTTAAATTTCAGGAATCGTTTTAGAATGGTTTGAAACGGATTTCCACAAAGAAAAACTTCAAAATATTTGCATTACCTACAAAAACTTTGGAGCCATAGCTTCATTTTCTTCGAAAATTCGCTAAAATAATAATGCCTGCTCGTTGAAATGTTTATTATCAGTCACTCTTGTTACTTAGAAAGCCTTGAATGCAGTTTATTTCACAATCAATTTGGAAAGTTTCTCATAATCGCAATTTTATATATACTCGCAGGTCCCACCACCTAGAACCACATGTTTTTGTTATTATACTTCGTGGTGAGCTAAAAATTGGCACCAGGTGGTTTTGAAGGGCGCTGAATCAGATTTAGATGTTCAAAATGCACATTTCCTGCAAGTTGCCCTTCACGTTTTAGTTAACTTACTTGAGAGAGTCGAATCGTTTGCTCGTTCCGAATGTCGAGCCTGACAGCGGGTCGAGGTTCCTCACGTACTGCCTAGCCTTCGCTTGCCTTGACAGCCTGTCGTAGTAGTTGGCCATACCTGTTATTTCGACACACAGAAACCTTTGTAAACATTTTTTCGTCGATTATTGAAAACTACTTTATATTATCCTTATGGGTAAATAGATTTTTCTCTTGAATTTATAGTGAGTTGAGATGAAATGTAATGTATTTCTCTTTCAAAAAAATTACTGACTCATTGAATGCATTATAGTTTTGAATTGAACAGGCGTACTGAAGAAAATTGAATGAAGCTTGAATAAAATTGGTCTCGATGGAATAAAAATTCAGGACGAATATTTAGGCTTTTTATAGACTGTGAATATACATCATTTTGAAAATTATGGTCAAAACTGATCTTACGGTAGGTACTGAATTATGAAAAAAAAGTTGGTTGTGATTATAATTTCTCCCAAAGTTTATTTATAAGTGAATAATGAAATAGATCATAAAGGAAAACAATGATTTGTATAATCATGAATGGGATTGTTGTCGAAGATTGAAGAATGAAATTTCTATGAAGAAAATTTGTGAGTCGTGTCATGTTACAAAATTTAACAAATCGATAACATGTCACTAAATATAAATGAGACATAAGGTAATTTGTGGTTTAAATTATGTTTATAAATATATTATAACAAATGGTTTCTAAATCATAATTAGTACTGAGCGTGCAATTGTTACCATGCGTGGAACCATGTCTTGTGTGGTCCTAGTGTTTTCATTCAAAGCCACAGAATAACGTTACGTTACATTTTACTTTATACTTTACGATACTTTTAAGTGTTGTCTGTTCGATATAGTTTGAAGCGTGTTCTGTTAGTTTTCATGCACATGCCCTTACCTTCAATTCAATGTAGCGTCTTTGGTTCATGAAATCATACTGAAACAAAAGCTGTTAGCACACATTTATGAATAATGGCCACAATACGATTTTGGATTTTGAAATTATCAGTTCGATGGGAATTTCGGCATAAAAGAAATTATCAGAATCAGATTTTACATACTTGATCAAATTAGAGCCAGGCTTTTCCAGGTTACAAACGATACCATCGTTCTATCATCACAAACCCTCGATCAATTCATGGTAGTTGGGGTTTCCTAACACTTCCTCCTCCACCCCCTTGAAGTGCATTAAATCGATATTATCGAATAATCAGGTTTGTTCTGGCGACAGAAAGTGATTCTACCAGTTACGCGCAGAACCGATTGAGCCGGTTGAACGTTCCTGCGGTTTGAGTTAAATAACTCGAGAACAAGTTCTTAGTCAGACTGTACCTCTGAATTGTGTTCCAACGGAACATCGTGTTCATAATTACGTTATTAGACAGGTCCTTATTCTTCCCGTCAAAAACGAAAATGAGAACGAAAACAAAAACGGAACACGAACAACGAAGGGAAGAACAAAAACTGTCTTTTAAGGGGATTCCACCAGTGGTGGAAAATATTGTTCCAACTTTTCTCAGCCAATAATCGATCAATTTCAAATCTGTTTTCGGCATTCTTTCTATTTTTCAATTCTGAGGGGCAAAACACTATCGAAATTTTTAATTCGAAAATTTCACATTTTAATATCAATTTGAAATTTTGGTACTGAACTGTGCGATCGAGAATGTTTTCCTCATTTTTCCACGTTTTTGTAGACGTCATATCTACCGATGATCTTATTGCGATGGTAATCATTTTGAGACCAGCCCTCAACTACCCTCCAAGTTTGAGCAGAATCGGCCAATTCGAGCTTGAGAGTATTATAACTATTGCTATGATCTTCGTACAGTGGGCCATCCAGGGCCTATCCGTCCAGGATCGAAAATCCCATCGAAATCCTGCGAAAATATTGAGAGGAAGTCATTCGCGATCATGATATTAGCGTCTGGCAAGGATTCGTGGACGCAAAGACCGGCATAGATTCGGAACCAAATTTGTTCAGGAAGGACTAAGACATAATATTATTATGAGAGTGAAAATTTTGATTTCAGGGTGGAAAAATTTGGTAGAATAAATATGCCATCACTTCTCTGTAACAGAAATATTTGAGACTACAAAAACCCAACAACAGTGGAAAGTTTTCAGTTCTTAGCGAACCTACCTCTATATTTATGTTCACTGTAACGATTTTATATCAAAGGTTTTCATAGCATCTCGATAATGTAGGGGTGAGGATTTAACGCTCGATCCCATTCAAACATGATAATGTGAAGTTGGAGTCGAGATAGTTCGAAGAGCTGGATGGTTTCCAGGAGATTGAGCCAACTTGATCGTTTTGATGAATGACGTCTGGGCATTTAGGGGCTATTAAACGAGCCTATTTATCCTCTTGCTCTCTCAAATCTGTCCAGCGTTGCTGAAGTCACTTGATCTTTGCTATCAGAATATCGATTCCCTGCTACTATACTGGCCTTAAGCCTCACATCACATCAATAAGTGGAGTTTCTTCAGCAGTTGTGCGTGGGTATCTGTGATGTACCATAAACCGATGGGGTTCGATTTGAAGGAGTTGAACAAAGTACATAATCACAATCTTCAACACCTAATTCCATAATAATCGGATGGCAATTGAGGTAGTTATGAGACCTTCGTAGTTGTTTTCAACAGGAATCTGACCATCAGGTCGTCAGGGATCTTCTTCGAGGGAATCCACGTTACCACACATTCGACACTACCCTCTAAACGTTGCCAAAATCGGACTATTACTTCGAAGCTAGATACCAATGATGGGATTGCTAAATGCTAACTCCACACCGGGGTATTGGATTGGTTGCGGATGGACAGATCTATAGACTGACAAACATGGAAACATGTTTGTTCAGAGACCGTTAAAACCAAAATGAGAATGAAAGTTCGATTTTGGAAGGTCTGATAGTGAGGAAGCGAAATTAGCTACCTACTTACGTAAGGTTGGTTGGCAAAACCCAAACAGGTTCGCTGAACTTCTTAGTCTTTCTCAAGGCGAAATGTCCCTCATTTTAGTTAGAATTTTTTTTCTATACCTAGATGGCTGTACTATCGGGAGCAATATTAATTTCCGTTTTTCTCTGGAACGGGTTGACCGATTTTCATTCTGCAAAGCTTTTTGTGAATGGTATCACCAAACTTAGGTTTGTAAATTCAGTTTCGATTTTTTTTTGAATCGTCCTCGATGGAGCGCACAACATTTTTGCTCAAATTTGAACATTTTTTGAAATGTCATGTATCCATGACATAGAGTTTTGCTAGCAGAATTCAAATCAGTTTCAAGATTCGAAATCGGATCAACAGATCGATCGGCCTTTTCCAAATACGAATTACAATAGAGACAAAATTAATGAGGGGGCTACTCTTCATCTGCCTGGTGCACGATTGCCGCTTCTCTTGCCACCTGTTTTGTACCTACCTTGTGTTATACCTACCTGACTAAAGAGTGCGTGTGAAGCTTCACCTTTTAACTTTTCCATCTGTAAAACACCGGATAGTTTGACGACACCGGATTCCGTTAGACAACATCGCCAGGAGAGGGATTCCACGAAGGTTAATATTTTTCCTTGTTAAAAGACATTTATGTTTGTACCATCAACCATCAAGTTCTCCTCATTCGTTAGTGATTTTACCTCTCTCGGAGGTATTCAAATTGCTTCTAGAAGTCCTGGGAAGGGTTTTCAGTGTTTGGAAATGCATTCTTGTTTGTAATATACCGTCACGGTAGGCGTAGGACCAGTTATCGTCGACGGTTCCGGGTTCTCCTGATCAAGAGAGGAGAAATTCCAAATTGGAGTAGGCCAAAGGAATATTTCACGAACTGTAGACTCCTGGCTTTGAACGAAATGAACCATTTAGAAGTCGAAGGAACGAAGGTCGTTACTGGTCGTACCCTTTGCTGATCATGGATTCCTCGGTCTGCCGTAAACTTGGCCGTAGTTTCCTTTTTCCTCGCAAACCCAAACAACCAAGGCCGCCCATAAGTGCTGATTGAAACGTTCCGGCTCTAACGAGGCTGAGTAAGCATCACGTTCGCCATACAAACCCCCTGATATCTACTCAGTACACCACCATCACCTCTCCGTACCACTCATCATTGAGGCCATGACCTAGGATTCCTTTGCCGTGTGTGTGATTGTCTTTATAATTTATTGTCTATCTGGAACATGCTATGGCAGTAGTGTCATCACAGCCTTCCACAGTTATCTCTCCTATCTTCAATTTCTCTTTTACCCATCATTATCAATTCCTCTTCGTCCTTTCTTTCTATGGTAATATTATTAGTAATAATGGCAGGCTCAAACTTGGATTTCCTGGAATATCGATTACTTCGTTCCCATAATGGACCGGAGGGTAGTTGGAGGCTGGCTCTACAATTATTGTCTATACGAATTTCATCACTCGGCACACGTAGAAAATTGAAACACGTCCGCTAATGAGGGAAAAATTCTCAGTCCTGTTGAAGTTAGTCATTTTAGGACAATGTCTACACGATTGTTGAAGATCGTTATAAAGCATAAATAATAAAGATTATTTTATAATAGTTATATAACTACGATAATATCACTGTTGTAGTGACCACAAAACTTGGAAGACGTTATTTACTTCATTTCGATGGTATTGTTCAACTTAACGTCAACTTACTGGCATAAAAACATTGGGGAACTTACATGGTATTTTTTCAAATTATTTTTCTGAAAGGGACATAAACCAAGGCGTTTTGAAGGAAAAGGATAATGCATTTTATTGAAAGTTAATCATTTTGAATTCCCGCCCAGACCTAACTGACGTCATATGCATGGAACTAAGAACGGCCTTCTTCCAGACAGTATGGCCAACATACATCTCATGTAGACTGCCCGAATCCGAGTTCAAACTGAGGTTACTTCCTGATCAGGTTAGAAAGAATCTCTCATTTTCATTGTAACAGTTTTTGATTTAGGTTTTCGTTGCAGCTATTGAACTTTTACTTTCGATTTGGACATCTTCAAACATTATCTTATATATTATATCACCAGTTGAGGGCCAAATGAATTCGAGAAATAGAATCTTAAGACTAAACTTAATTTTTCCCTATTCCACTACTTATTCCAACTTCAGTTTTATCTACATACTGTCAAATTTTGCGTAAGACGTGCCGAAACCTAAGAAAATAACAAGTTAGGTGGAACCTACCAAACTGAAGAAAACTGCATGCCAATCTGAAGGAAAGGACATAGAAATTCCCGTAGAGGGACAGTCAGGCTTTCACCTTTCTATTAAAATGCCTTCAAAACGATGTGATCTTGGGCTTGTGAACTGATCCATGATTGCTAAACATGGCGGGTGATTATGTGCTGAACTATGCCACTCTTTATACCTATCCACCAGGGTTCTAGCCAGTTGAGGGGGGGGGGGATTAAAATAACGAGGCAGGCAAGGAGGAGGAAGCGATAAAAAAGTAAATATTAATCAAGTTGAAAAAAAAAAATGCATACAAATAGTACCTACTTTTATTGGTTCGGTGTGTAACCATTTGATAAATGTGGATTTGGGGAGCCACCGTATACCTTAGTATGTGGTGGGTTGACTGTGGGAGCAACGTCGGTTATTCTTCCAGGTGATTGGTTGATTATTTTTTCATTCTGCCATGTTTTGCGGTTGCCTCATCGGGGAATATGATAGAAGGGTTTGTTGGGTGTGGGCTGATCACCTGATCGTAGGAGGGTGTTTTAAGGTTTAGAAAAATACGTATTCTCATCAAAAATGCTGAACGGCATTAGTAATAAGGGTTTACTGTCATCTTTCCTAGGGGGTTATGGTTTCATTTTAGGTGTAAAAATCATAAATTAGCAAGTTAGTGTATATATTAACTTCTTGGGGAGCAGCCATCACTAAGCATTAGGGTGGATGAAAAAGTCAATGAAAATGAACAACAAATTTAATGAATCAATCGTGATTTTTCCATGTTTTTTGGAAATTTTGAAGCTAATTAACTATTTTATATGTAGGGGTATGAGTTGTGATTGGAAAATGTCATTCCGCCCACAGTGGCCTGCCATTTCTACTTTCAAAATTTCTATTTTCCGTGACACCCTGAACTTACTGTCAGCTACTTAACAAGAAAAGTCAAAAAATGGAAATCCCTCACGGCTTCAGGACGAATTTAAAGTACACCTTGATATCAGAAAGGCGACTGCGGGTGGATTCTTTCGTGAGAAGATACTACCTCAAGTTCTTTCTTATGCTTTCACCACGTCCCACTCAAGTGTTGATTACGGCCTTCCTCATCTAACGAGCCCCACCAACTTCCCTGGTGGTTAATCAAGGGTAAGGGCGCAACTCTCGCCTCTACCGAAGTTTTTCTAACTCGAGTGAGCGATGGATATTTACTTTCGGGCCCTCCGTTAAATAAAAGTAACTAAACCCCTCGAGGTCGCTCGATAAACTGATCTTTTAATTCTTATTCCTAACTGATGTAAGACAGTAACATGAATTGATATTTTTACACATTGTCCACATCGTACACATTGTGGTTTATAATTTGAAGATATCATCAAAATTTGGCTATTTAATAGCCTCGACATAATAATAAATGGCCCATAGGTACCATAAAGCTGAGTTCCCATTGACGCGCAAAACGCGTGTAGTCCGCTAAACGCGTTTGCGTATTTGAATTCGATTGACCGACGAGGTTGAACCTCTTTCTTTACGCGAGAACGACTCATGAATCAGACTGTCAGCGTTCACAGATCTGGATTTTGTACAAGTTGTACGCTTTGCGGATCTGCGTGATGGGTTCTGCGTAGGCCGAGAGGGTGATAACTTATCACTAATCACTGATAAGTGATATTATTTTAGGATTAATCCTCAACGAGGTTAATCTAAACTGTATGTTATTATCCAAATCATGAAAAAGAGATATTCTTCCATGTCTCGATTTCAAAATCAATCAATCAATAATCAATAATTCTTAGTTATTATCACAAGATTATAATCTCGGCTGGTTTTTATTTCGACCCAATATGCACCATGGAATTAAGGGGTTGTTTCTTCCATGAATATGCACTTTACGTCCGTAACCATTGTTGTTCATGTGAATGGTTTGACGCTCTTTACGCGAACATTTAGGGTCTGTACGTCGTACACTCTTTATGCGTTCATGTGAACCCAGCTTCATAGTTATGATAACTACATATTACGAAATGAATTACCTACACCAATCATCAGGCCAATAGAGACAGGTGTGGTGGTGGTGGTGGTGGGGAGCGGGGGTCTACAGTTCTACCACTCTTATCACACTCCGTAACAATATTATGTTTTATTTTCCTTGATACGTCATCAATTTTTCATTTTCTCCGCTGTGGATTAGGTAGGACGTTTTTCTTATAGTTCGCTTTTTTCCACCAACTTTCACTTATTGTAGATTTTTTTGAATAATTCAGAGTAAAACTTAAATAATTATTGTTTTGTCATTTTTACTTTCCTGCTAACTGAGGGGCAGATAGACGTCCCAGTCCCCACCCTTATGATATTTTGTGTTCTGTGAAGAGATATTCGAACATTTCTACCCGGGCATAAATTTAAATTCAAGTGGACCTTACATAAAGGTAAACCATTTTTCGATTTAAATGGTAACTACTTCACAGGCCCTCTTTAGAAATATGACTGCAATTTAGGAGTTTTCCAACCAAAACACTACTTTTTTATGTTTTTGGTCACAATTTTTTTGAAAATTTGAGATCAAATTCTCTTTAGTTAATACAAGTTATCACATTTTTCTATTTTATTTTTCTCTCGCAAAATTTCTATTGAATTCAGTAATGTGAACTCAATAGCAATCTATACGTTGTTAGACGGTGGTAACAACCACCAAATATGGTTAGAAGTGCAGCTTTTCAAATTTCGAGGCATGATTCACAAGCATAAGACAGATTTTAGTGACCTACAAATCCGCCCTGCAAACTATAAGTGATTCCGTTTCATGAATGCCCTTGCCTATTTTATGTGAAGAAGGAGGCGGGTTCAATGGGACTTACCCTCTTGCGGGGCTTTAGAAGTGTTTCTTTGTTTTTCAAGATAAAAAGCTGTTTCAGCCAGTTTTCCCTTGAGAAACCTCATGGGGCGTCCTTAGGAATCCGAGCAAGCTCCCGACCAACCTTTACGTCTCCTCTTCAATACTTTATGGAAGTATTACTTTCCTTAGTCCTTTTCCACTTAAATTTAGACCGTTTTCCATCGTCGTTTTTGCATAGGTTGTAACTCTAAAGGTATAAATCCGCTTGGGAAAAAGTCACAACCAATGTGAAAAATTCAAACTCAAGTTGGACTCGCAATTTCCCAACATTATTCCTCATAATATATTCTTATAATCTAAGAAGAAAATATAAAACTAGGTGGTCAAACTCCGGTAAGCTTCGGGTTCGAGGGGTCATCCACCTTCTTAGTCTGTGGGGATCCACCCAGATTTAGTCCAACATTAGTCCGTCTCAGTCTTATTGAGTTCAATTTAGTTCCATTTCGTTCATAGTCTGATTTTTCCATTAACTTCAATTTACTTTGAATCAACCTGTTCAGTTCAGTCTGATTTATCCCAGATTATCTCGATTTAGTCAAGTTTTAATGCGATTAAGTCTGGTTTAGTTTGATTTGGTTAGGCTTAATCCGATTTCGGACAGCTAATGTGATTTACTGAGGGGAAAATGTGTACCACCCACCATCTCTGTGAATCATACTGATAATAAGCTGCATTTGAGCTCAAGGCGAACTTCCACTCCCCATTGTATGTCTGTGAACTTTGACTTTGGCTGAATGGAAATCTATACTCTCTCGGGAAACAGTTTTCTGATTAACCAGAAGCCACATCTTACCCGGGTCTTCCAATTGTCGTTTGGGAATGGAAAAATGCATCCTGATATAAAATATCAGGTAGGTAGGTACTAGAAGTTCTGCCAAAAGGTGTTGCTTGTGTTATTCTCAAGCAAAAGTAAGTAAGACGGATCAACAGGGAACATGCTTCTACTAGCGTGCTTCATATGTTGTGAAGGTACCTATCACAATGCCGAACTGAAAACACCAACGAAATTTGTTTTCGTACCTATGTATCAGTACTACTCAGGAGAGTGACGGAGGGGGGGAATTGGCAGCATGCGATGAGTTATAAATTCAGAGTTTTCCAACGGGTGTTGAATGATTCTTGTGGGCAGGAAAACGAGGAAGTTATATTATCCATAATGGCCACGATTGGTGGTACTTGAGAAGCAGTAGGAAACATTGGTGTCGGACGGTTGGACGGTCGGACAAATTCCAATGCCTGCTCATAATCATAATGAATGATAAAATACCAGCCACAGTTTAGTCCGATGAAGTCCTATTCAGTCTTATCTTAATTCAGGTTAGTCCGATTCAGTCCAACTCAGTCCGATGTAGACCAGCTGAGTCTTGTCTAGTCCGAGGTGTAGTCTTGGAGGGGTTCCATTAGTCCAACTTGGACTAATTTCATTCAATTTATTTTAATTCAGCCTGAGAGAGTTTAAGTCTTGGGACATTTTTCTAAACAGTGGTTGACCCCTCGTTCAGGGTGCAGCACGAAGGTCCTATCATAGGAATGTCATAAATTATGAATGATACGACGTCTGCGACGGTTTTTATTGCATTTACAACATCAATATTTAATAATTACATTATTTCGTTTTTATTACACGAATGTACACAGTTTCTAGGAATACTTTTACGGTTTTGCAGTCTTGGAAGGGTTGAAGGATTATCCGTTGATTTTCCCGTAGAATTGAAGCAGGTCGAGCGCTTCTGCGTCCGTAACGGGTGAATCTCTTAGGAGGTGGCTGCCGCCCAGCGTGTCCAGAGGATGGAGCCACGGACGGCCGTAAGTCGGCTCTGCGTCTTTTCTCAGTTCAAAGGATCCGTTGGGTTCCGTAGGGTCGAAAGGTGTGTCCGTATATTGATATTGATTGTCAAGGGGTGCAGGCGCTTCGGGGCTTCTTTTTAGCAAGTGTCCACCACCGAGTTTATCGATAAACGCTTTGGGGTTGCCGTCGCGGGATCTTTTGCCGAGGCTTTGACTTCCCATTTCGAGAGATCTCCTGACCAGCCTGTTCCCTCCCAGAGTATCCAAACGCCTCTTGACCAGACTGTTACCACCCAAGCTGTCTAACGTACGCTTTACCAGACTGTTACCACCCAAGCTGTCTAACGTACGCTTCACCAGACTGTTCCCTCCTAAGCTGTCTAACGTACGCTTTACCAGACTGTTTCCACCTAAAGTATCCACACGACGTTTAACCAAACTGTTGCCACCCAGAGAGTCCAATCGCCTTTTCACCAGACTGTTCCCTCCCAGACTGTCAAGCGTGCGCTTCACCAGACTGTTGCCACCCAGAGAGTCGAGCGGCCGTTTCACCAGACTGTACCCACCCAATCGGTCCAAAGATCGTCGCACCAGGTTGTTCCCACCCAACGAATCCACTCTCCTCTTCCACACGTTGATGTCGCCGTCTTCGAACAGTAATCGGTCGTCTCCTAACCTGTCGATCAGCCTGCCGGAACGAGGGACAACCTCAGGTCGATGACTCCACTCAGACAGAAGGTCAGCCAGCCCTAAAGGACAGAGAAGTTCGTTAGAACACCTTACAGACAAAATATGAGAGTTCCAATCACGCAGCATGACTGAATGAGCGAATTTTCAAAGAATCATTTTTACCGATTTTTAGAAATTTTTGAACCACATTTTTTTTTCTTTTAAATATTTGGAGGACCATTCTTGTAGGAATACAGAATAATCATCAAATAAAGATCTCAAATTTTTAAAATCAAGGGTGAAAATAGCTTCAAAAACGAATTTTTGGAGTTTTTGATGATCATCTTGATACTATCTAAACATTACTCTTATATCCGTAATTCTACTATTAGGTACATACGACGATAATTTTCATCAAAAACGCGTTTTTAAAGCTATTTATTTCCTAGCTTCTCTTTTTTCAAAAAATTCAGACCCACATGCATGCTCCAACATTTATGGCCAATTCATAATTTTTTGTTGATATTATTGAAATTTTTTTTTTTAAATTCATTTTTTAGACCCTTGTTGGGGTGGGAAAGATATCGTCTGGGGTGGCACATATTTCAAGGACAATTACAGATTTGTACCTACTTTCTAATATTACATAACCTAATCATAGAAAAGGTTCAAACTTCGAGAATCGATTCAGATTAGTCCGAAACAGATTTCCACGGAGAAAATTCTCAAAAATTCCCACATATTGACCAAAATTTTTGTAGCGTTTGCAGTAGCCTCAATTTCTTCGAAAATTCGCTCAAACATCTGGTGTGCAGCTTCACACTACTTTCCTCGCTAGTGGGCAGGTTGTCCCAGAAAGAACGGTCACCCATTCTTAATGGTTAGGTACCCATTCTTGTTTTTAACTCATTCTTATTGGTCACCCAGTGTTATTTCCGGTAATACTAAAAAAACCCCTAACTAATGTTTCCGTAGAACTCTAAAATCATGTTTTCGAGCACTAACAGTAATGTATTTTTATTACATACATTCAGGTCTCTGAATGGGATTCAGACTACTAGAATTCTTCATCAAAATCGATTTTCAGATCGCAAAATGTGTTATTAAGCGAGAAGAAATACCTCAAAATCTTGTTTGTGTTACGAATATAAAAATAATGCATTTACAAAACACTTTTCATTCGTTCTGCACACTTTTAGCGGACAATCGATCACGTTTTGCAACGTTTGGTCGTTTTTAACAAAACTTCATAAATCCGCCTTTTGAAAAAATTCCAGTTAAGCAGTTACAACGGGTTTTATCAAGTTTTGACAAACAATGAGACTTTTAAACAATGAGTGAAGAAGGAAAAACTCCGGAAAATTGGTCAACAATGTCTATTGAAAGGCAATGTATTGAAGACTCCTTGATTATCCCACTCTTTCTCCGTCTGTCTGTCTGCCCTTATGTGTTTCCATAATGATTGACGTGAGTAGTACCTTCTGATCAGTCCAACTCAGATTATAAGTCATTTAGGGGTACTAATAATATTAAGCCATAAAGCGAGTTTAGGGGGGTGTGTTAAGTCCGGATTCTTCGGCCATCTTGCCTCTAACTCTTGATTCAAACCGTGACAAACTTACATGGGATGTCTTTGAATAAGTCATGAATGACCTCCAGGACCTTCTCAACTGGACCCTATTTCGGCCCCCGTAAATGATTTAAACCGGTTCATTCGCCGCTTTCCTACTCGTATCATGCATTGGTGAAGACTGCCATGAGAATAGACCCGTCAACATTGCAAAAACACCCCTGAAGCGGACCTTCTAGCAAATCAATTATTGTTGACCTCAGGTCTCATTGTTTAGTAGGAGCGCAGTCACCAAGAGTGATATTCACGTTGGAAGATGAGCCAAGTGTCAGAGGAGGTGACAGTTGATAACTGGGTCACTGCCGGCCCATCTGCTACTTTGAAAAGGTCAATTGAGATCAATGCAGGCGTTGAATTGTTCGATTCGGTATAAGACGTGAACCTGCTTGTTCTTTTATGTCCTTGGATATTCGTACTTCACATCATCGGTGTATTTATTTCTTATTGTAATTGTAAACAGGAAGATATTCAATACAGGATTTGACTATGAATATACGAAACTTTTTCTCAGGCCTTTCGGGAAGGTGCTCATCGTTACATTTGAATACAGAATAGAGAGAACGATGCCATTAGGGATTACACATACAGGGTGGTCCCAAACGTAACGGACTTAGTTTGAGGTCTTATGGAAAATTCCACGCTGATCACGAATATACCACGTATTGAGGGTCCCTGAATAAATCTTGACCACTTTTTTTTAATAGCCAAAAACCACTTTTTTTGGGAAATTTGGTCAAAAATCACGGAAATTATATAGAAAATCGAAAACCACCTCGAAATAAACGTTGTAGGAAACTAAATTCTGAGTCAAATGTGACCAACGCCAGCTCTTCCGCATAAAAATTCGCCAAAAATCGTAGGTATAATCATAAGAGCTGGAGTTGGTCTCATTCGACGCAGAATTCAATTTCCTACAACGTTTTTTTCGAAGTGTTTTTCGATAATTTCCGAGTATTTTTTTTTGCGAAAAAAAGTGGTCAAGATTTATTTAGGAACCTTTTATATGTCGTATAGGTACCTACCTATTCGTGATCAGCGTGAAATTTGCCATAAGACCTCAAACTAAGTCCATTAAGTTTGGGACCACTCTGTATATAAATAGCCCAGCATACTGGTGGAACCAGGAAATTGCGGAACTGAGAAAGCATTGCTTCCGCCTCAGGAGGCTTGCACAAAGAGCCAGAAGGAACTCTGCTGACTTCAACCAGAAAACGGCGCAGTATAGAGCGGCAAGAAGAGCTCTTGGCAATGCCATCACCCGAAGCAAAGCCCAGAAATGGAAGGAGTTGATCGAGGATGTGGATAGTGATCCCTGGGGGCTGGGGTACAAAATTGTGCTGCAAAAGCTCAAAGGAACAGATCCCACCCAAGAAATGCCCACAGAAGTGAAGGAAAGGATTGTGGAGGAACTTTTCCCAACACGTGAGATGGAGGACCGCGAAATAGTTCAAGTAGCACCCGGCGA
>JAEMON010000005.1:4752265-4765337 GCA_030264115.1 Lygus lineolaris
AAAAAAAAAAAAAAACATCCCCTCAAATTTCGCACTTCACAATAAAATCCATCCAAATTTGTGGGGAAAACCCCCGATTTGGTATCAGTGATACAGAGTGATCCAAAACTGCAAAAATATTCCGGACAAGACGTTTTAGTACCTCCTTTCGAGAGAATCTCACTTGCCCGAAAGAGCTGATGGAAGAATAATGGCATATCAATCTTCAAACTAACTGGCGTGTTTGTTCCACCCCGGAAAAACTTGACTTTTGTTTCTAGTGTATTTTTAGGACTATTCGAAGAATAGGGTTGTTTAGTAAAGCTTCATATTATTTTTGTTAGTAACTATAAAAATAATGAATGTATGAGATGTTGTGGGTTATTTATTTACTGAAACTGAGATGACCCGATAAGAAGAACAACCACGCGATTTCCACCTAACTGGACATGCGATCGGTCCCCTCTTGATCAAATCTCACCCACGAAACTCCATATTATGGTGTTAGCCACTGCTGATAGATGGCGCGCATGAGTAAGAAATTCACATTTTCGACTATTTTCGACTATTTTCGAATTCGGGTTCATTGCTCTCATAAACTCCCATGTGCCAGTTCGCAGACCAAAACTCCGTCCGCTTAAGCCAGAAAATAGTAGGAAAATGGCGCGTGGCATCAGGATTATTTATTTCAAGGCCCTTTTCCCACTCATTGGATACCCCTCATGTTGCATTGTTTTGGAAAACTAACTGAGATCTATCATTTAGGGAAGTGAAAAATAATTATGTTCATGCCTTATTGGAACAATGGTAGCCCAAATAACTTGTTCCAATCGTTCATGATTATAACTGAATAACCCTAATGGTTGTGAATGAGGCTGGGTCGAAGTGGTTCTGAGCTACTAAAGGGCTAGGGAACAGACATCGCTCTGACAGTGAGTTACAAAGGATAGTCAAGGAGGAACCGGTTGTTCTACCTATCAGTGAATTGATAACCCACAAAACCCCATCGTTAATTGGAATAATGGCAGCCTAAATAACTCGCTCCATTCGCGTGTATGATATATTACAAATTAGGATCAATAATAATATGTGATCTGTGACAAATTAGAACCACTGCAAGAAAGAACTTTATCCAATTCATCGTGAAAAAAAGTCTTCCGAAGAAGTATATAGAGAAGAAATGGGGAAAATGAAAAAGAAAGAAGATCACTCTGCGAGATAGCGACCGTTGAAGAGGGGATGGAAGGGTGGGGGTTAAAGATCTGGTCGTTCGCCCCATCAAATCATTCAACTGGAATGAATTGCCCTTCGACCAAACGGACCTTGGTTCCCACAATTACGGAAATATAGAGATGACAGGGTCTGTAAGCCATCAAATTTTCTCCCAATACCCGAATTTATGTGGAAGCCCGTTCACGGAGTGTTACCTCACCTTTATATGGAGGATCGATATCGATTTGGATAGGGAAAGCAGGATATTGAAGTATAGAGTGAACCATGAAAAACTATTGTTGATATTTATTATTTTTCTGCTATATGTTTTAGAGTAAAATCTCAAAATGACAATAATATCAAAAGAAACGATTAGTTCGTGGGCCAGAATTTTTGGAGTACTCCAAGAGGTCAAATTTCGAAAATTATACGCACAAAAACTTGTTTTTTGAGGTTTTGGGTGTAAATTTTTATCTCAAACGTAAGAATTATGGTATATTCGGAATCAGCGTGAAATTTTCTATTAGAATCACCCAAAAAATCGATTGAAATTATTCTTCGAAAATTCGCTCCTCAACTCATTGTTTCATGGATGGAACTTTTTTTTGGTGCACCGCACGATTCAGCGGGCAATGTCCTTTCAAGTTGAATGAAAAGAAAATAAAGAACATTTTACAACACAAATACGGTAAAACTGACAGCGAAAAAGGCCCGCTAATGCTCACTGCATAAGCCTGTACCACAAAAAGTCTAAGAGATTTTTGGTTGTCTACGGTACCTACTGCAATGAAGAGAAGTTTGAAGATAGCTTTTCAAGAAACCACCCTCATTAGTGGAAAATATCTTCTGCCAAGTCCATTGTTAACTTCATCCTGTCAGATAATGTCACAGGAGTAACGAACAAAACTTTCGACGAAAGTCATGAGGTCACTACTATCTAATAAGGACTTTCAGGGCAGAATTTTGAATTGGAACCCACGTGGAAAGACTAATCGATAGTAGAAGACATCTTAATCCACTCACTTTCCTAACTGAAAACTGAGCAGTTTTTCTATCTAGTGAGAGATACTACAATCTCTCCAAATTGATCTCCAAAAAGCCTATGAGAATTTCCTCAATAGACAAAAAAATTTAAAAAGATTTTAAGCAAATTTAAAATTTGAAATTTTTGACACATCATTTTGGTGGAAATAGACAACGTTTTCCCTGACTCTGGTTTATTTGAAAATTGGGTTCCACAACTTCAGCGCGATTGATTAAGTTCGTGACACGACAACGAAGGACTAACTATCTGCTCGAAAGCATATTGAGCTTCAAAAGAGAGCTAATTATTTCCTTGCCGACCATATTAGGTATATAGAGACACTAGTAATATAATTAACTCGTTTGGTTCGAATCTAAATCATGAACTGAACTTTTATTGTATTCACATAGAAACAGGTGAACGGCCTGCATAGTTACGAACTTGTAACTATTATTCTGTAGTTGGTTCCCTACAGGTACTTCCAGTTAACCCGTGCGTTCCATTTGCAATGAACGTGACTGCAGAAATCATGTTATAATCCCGGCGTGGAAAAGTCTCTTTTCATCACGAGTATAATTTATTACGCGTACCATTATAATTGATTTCCATCCAAGGATCCACAAATTATGAGATAAAGTACGGAATATATGCTTAGAAAGCTAGATGAGCTCTGAAACAAATTGAAGGCGATCCAGACCTCTTCATTAATTTTGAAGCATTCAGCAACCGACAATACTTATCCAAGAATTTGGTGACGGGAAACAGGAAGAAAGAGACTAATGATGACGGTGATCCAAACCAATCACTTTGGCTTGCCCAGTTCCATTGCTATTCTTGCCCAAACCCATAACTCATCTTTATCACATTCCTCTTTGTGCTTATCTTTATCACATTCCTCTTTGTGCTCATCTTCATCACATTCCTTTTTGTGCTCATCTTTATCACATTCCTCTTTGTGCTCATCTTTATCACATTCCTCTTTGTGCTCATCTTCGTGACATAATTTCGTGACATGAACTTCGTGACATAAACTTCTGACACTTTTCGACTCTGGTAGGCCACCGCAAAAAACATCATTCATGTTAATTCGGTGCTAAATTGAAGTTAGTCTCGCTACTGAACACTGATAAAGGTTCAAGGATGACATGAATTGATTTTCCGTTCGATGGTCTGAAAAGAGAAGACCAGCTGAAAAAATGAGATCCAAACTGTTCAATATTCTAGCAAAGGTGTTAATATCAATACCTACATCAGAAGAATTTAAGTAAAATCGTGGTATTTCAATACGAAAACTTCCAACACGGCTGATGAAAGGACTACAATAATTAACAATGTAAATTTTGGACCACCTTCAACTCATCAATTATTAATGCTGATAACATGGGATCCAAAACAAAGTATATTTGGGTGATACATTTTCGAGTACCTACCTACGACATTACTTAGCATAACTTCTACGGACTAGGTACTGTAGGTACAGCCGAATCTCAACGATGCTATTGGGCATGCAATTTCAGAGGCAATAAATCGATATAGATATTGTAATTACTTTCGAAGCCGTAGTAACGATAGTGTCAATATATCGGAAGAATAGTGTCGATATATTCGATATTTTGGATTTTTTTTCTCCCAAAACATTCAAGATGTGATGAATATTATCGTCCTCCTCTGCCCAGGAGGGCGAGAATTCATGCATGTGTGGTGAATCATATTCTCCCTTCTGCCTGCGAGGGGACGATAAATTTCAAGTCCTAGAAATTTCAGCCCATCGGTACCGATGGAGGACTTGGAAATATCGGGTATAAAAATATCGATAATCCATAACTACCTATAGATTAAACTATATCGATACAAAATATCGAATATCGGAGCCAAGATATCGATATTTCGATAATATCGACTATAGATATGCATCCTTAGATGCTATCCTAACGCATTTTTCGGCATTCTAGTTTATGATGTTGGGAAGTTGTCACTTCGAAACGTCAATAGGTATGTGTTTGAAATATTATATCTTATCTAAGGACAGTGGAAGATTTAGAGTCATTCTCTCCAGAAAATAAGTTATATAAAAGGGTAAGTTGTATGTATATAGTTGTATATAGTCATAACTGTAGGAGATATTTTGCTTCAAAATTGCAGTTACAATGTTATTTTAGTACATACAGAATGATGGAAAACCAAAACAAAGACAGCAAGGTGGGCGAAACTGCCAGTTAAGCGACGTATACAACAAACGCGTGCTAATGGCCGTGCCAGAGATGATTCATTGGGCCTCTGGCGCGGCTCTAATTTCCAGCGATACTGCGCTCATCCCTCGGCGAAAAGAAGGGTGTTTGTGAAAATTAGCTGAGTAATTCAGATTAGCGTTGTTCCATCAAGGAACCAATTTATTTTAATTTTTTTGGCCGGGTGTTTTGAATTAATTATTTCATTCAACGAGGACAGAAAAAAATCTAGATAGGTCGGTATACAGCAGAGATGTTAAAAAACACACAAAAACAACAAGGAATTCAACAGCCCATCATTAATTTTTTTAACCCTAGGAGGGTACGTCGATTGGACATGTGTTCAATTTTATTTTCATGTGGTGACCGCTAGGAGCGCAGGAGGGGCTTAAGACTACAGGAGTGCCTCCCCTAGTCATAGTGAACAGAAACAATTGAAGTTTTTAAATTATATTTTTTCATTTTCCATAAATCTTAAAGGTAAAGCCCAAAAAAAGGAGCTACGAATGTTGTTGGAAAATGATGACGTAAAGATTGTTACCTACTCGTATAAGTATTCAGTGAGTTGAAAAATTATAGGTACTTTTGTGTTATTGAGAACCTCGTTATTTGAAATTTTCGTGTTTATGGAGATGGAAACGGCAATTTAAGACAATTTTTCGGAGGGGTTTGTTAAATTGACGTGTGGGTACCTTAAGTTGTAGTAACTCCAGGGCTCCATTCTAGGGTTAAAGCATATCGTATAATAAGTAAGGTAGATATTACTTTATTTTAAACCCTTACGAGTGACGCCCTGCAACAATTTAAATATCCACGCTTTATATATGGACAGTATTCATGTTAATTATTTCTACAAGTATGAGCATTTTATCGAATTTTTGAAGAAAATAAAGCTATTGCAATGGCTTCAAAATTTTGAAAAAAAAATTTGTTTTGCATATGCATGAAATTTAACAATTTCTTCTATATATATATATTAATTTATATACGTGTCACTCGAGATGATATCTGACCGAGGAATCGATATAAAAAATCCAAAAAAATGTTAAAACGTCAATAATATAAAAGAAAGGATGAGTTCGTTGGCCAGAAATTTTGGAGTACTCCAAGTGGTCAAATTTTGAAAATTTGGAGTCAAAAATCGCTAAAAACGTGTTTTTCGAGGTTTTTGGTCTAAATTACCATCCTGAACATAGAAACACTTGGTATAATCAGAAACAGCGTGAAATTTCCTATAAGAATCACCCATCAAATCAGTTCAAATTATTCTTTGAAAATTCGCGCATCAACCCATGCTGCATGAATGGAACTTTGTCGATTAGTGTTGATGCTTTCAACAATAATCAGTCTGAAAAAAGTGATTTTTTCCGACATTAAGGTCCTATGTAGCTGACGCCCTCAAGTTTTGTTTTGAACATTAGGCAAATAATACCAATTTCACAGGTACGATAAACAACAAGAGCGCGCTGTTTATATCCAAGTAATACATTGTTATCGGCACAAAGTGGTTGTCTGAAGAATATGAGGTCTACCCTTCAAAGGAAACTCTATAATGCCAGGGAGCAGTAAAGAAGCTAATGTACTGAGGAGATCCACCGACGGAAGGTAATTGCGTGTTCATGAACACTCGCGAGCCTTTCATGTAGGATAACAGTGTTTCTGAAGTATGACAGTAAAAGGCGAGTCGTGGCGGTTTTGTACTGGCTAGCTTATCCGACAATGGTTTGTGGGTCTTGATTACTCGGAGCAGAAGAAGAAAATAACTACTCGAAGAAAATAAGAGATACCTAGCCATCAAGTGTTTATTCATCGTTTGATGACAGATCTAGTCCTTGGACCTTGTGCGCTAGTGTCTTGCGACAGTACTTAAATTTGTAGTCCGATTGGAGAACTTGCAAAATGGTCTTTCAAAAATGTCGCTATATTATGGGTATCCGACAATGGAAACTTACCAAAGATATGTCGTGTAATTTTCAGTGTTGGGCCAACGCCATTTCGCAATTACTTTCGTATTTGGTTCTAAATCAGGCGCTCACCACTCGATTCCAATGTTAAGCCGTACCATTTTAACCACCAGAGTATCCAAAATATAATAAATCCAACAGGAATCAATACCATAATGTTATTAAAGTGTATAGTTACAGTCCAATTATGCGTGATTGAGACCTTTTTAATTACAATTTTAATTGAAACGTATCAATTATGCACTCATTTAACGTGTAATTATTGACACTAAATACCTACATATTTCATTGACTGCCGTTGGATAAATTGTATTCCAGGGACTTGGACAGTTCCAACGGTATGGTTTAAAGGAATGGGGAAATGTCATTAAAAAATTTTAAATATATATATTTTTTTTGAGTGATAATGGCTCAAAAGAAACAATAATGAAGTCGTAAGGCAAAAATAGTGTACCTGTAATTTTAGAAAATTTATTGAAATATTTATTATTGTAATATGGCAGGGAATCGACGTCAAAGAAGTTGTTGCCAAACCCGTCCAAGATGCCAACCAAACAAAACTCAATACAAAGCCCGACACTGTTCTGCTCCTGATTAGTAAGAATAGAATATACTAAATTAATAAAGTGATTGATAATAACTTAATAATTATTAATTATTACTTTCAATTAATTGCTGAAATTATTTCTATTCTCATTGCTCCCGATGCGATCTCACCGCATTGTTTTTCGGTTCAGTTCTTCCAGTGTGACGTAGGAAAGGGTTTCTCAAACCTCTGTTATTCAAACAGCTGAGATTGTATTTCAAGTTTGTTCCTCACCAGAACGATAAACTACTTCTTTTTTGTATTAACAGTGTTATTTTATTCCAAATAACAATACAAAGGCAGACAAAAGTCGATTTTCTAACACATGATAATTCCCCATTGAGTGGTTGGAGCCTGATTTACAACCAAAAACGGAAGTGATTGCAAAATGGAGTTTGCCCAACACTGGTAATTTCAAGCTGACGTCATGGACCCACAACAGCCAACCTAATGCATATTTTAAGCTGAAAATAATAACTAAGTGGTTTTCAAGGGTGCTCAATCCGAATTTGATGTCGAAAATGCAGAATTACGACACACCGGAATTGACTGACTGAAGTAGATAATTTGTTATAGATAAAGTATTTTGTAATAATTTTACAACAAAGTTATGATTATCGTGAATCATCCAGCAATATAATATCAAATCCCCAAATATGGGGATTGGGGCTTCATGGAAAATCCATCTCTTTCACCGAGCTTTCGCAAAATATATTTACTCTATCTGGGATCCGAGTCAAGTGTGTTATTTGCCCACTGAATTTGTGTAATGTACTCGTATTTATTCAGAGTTGTTTCTGACCAGGTTCCTGTACTTATTTGATGTTTTAAAATTCAAATTTTAAATGTAACAATATTTCATTTTTATTGATTGTTCCGGCAGTTTCGTTCTTCAACAGCTGGATTGGATTATGCTGATGGCCAAATTTGATAATATTCTCTGCTTTAGTCTGGAAATCAAACAAAGACTCGTCTCTGAGCATTGATGAAATAAACATATTATACAAAAGATCGGCGAGAGACAGATTCTCTGTGAGACCACAATCTTGATTGTTGGTTTATTGGGTCGATATTCATAGTTGGTATTATCATCTACCGTTTGGCTTGTAAATCATAAATATCTAAGTAACTCAAGTTCGGAGGGGCACAGAGGCCAAAGCGGCCAAAGAGAAGCGAACGAATGTTTAATAGTCACCTTAAAGGCAGAATGTCTTAAGCGGCATTTTCCAAATTTTACAGGAGCGACTGAAAAGTGTGGGAGGATTTTTTTATTGCCTGAACTATTAAAACATGATATTTTAGGATAATTCTATGGGAATTAGTATTTTTCTTCATGATATACCGTCACATTGTTGAACAGTGTTCAACACTAAGGGCGGTAACGTAAGCGACCGTACTGTTCAATC
This sequence comes from Lygus lineolaris, assembly GCA_030264115.1. Classification (NCBI taxonomy): domain Eukaryota; kingdom Metazoa; phylum Arthropoda; class Insecta; order Hemiptera; family Miridae; genus Lygus; species Lygus lineolaris. Next base: position 4,760,665 of record JAEMON010000005.1, read on the forward strand.
TACCTGAATCAGAGCTGGACTAGGTGTATCGTAAGCAGCCTCGAGCATGGTAGGGAATGGGTGCTTACAGTAAATAGCCCATTCGGTTGGTGCATACGTTACAGTTCCTCCCGGTGCTTACGATAGTAACATCGGTATTTACTTTTCTGAATCTACGTATCTACGTTTCTGAATGAACGGTAGATACGATTGTCAGATATTGTTGAACGATTGTGAAAGTTTATGATCGAAGGACCAGGCAATTGTGCCATTAATGAAAACACTTGCAATTAAAACGATGTTTTAATGAATTTAAAACTGAAAACATGCTATGGTGAGCGGCACTAGCGTGAACGAGGTCTAGTTGGCAACTGACTTAAAAATCGGAAGCTATACACAGTGAGCGCTAGTTGGACGACACCTAGTTACTAGGACCGCCGCCAGGTGGCGCGAATGTCACATCTTTAACATATTGAACAACGATGTTTTACCACATTGGTGGTTACGATTCGAAAACTTTGAGGCTATTTATGAGAGCTTTAGAGACTTGCATTGCTTACTATAAATAGCTGGATAGATGCCCATTTTCAAGACGAATCCAACGGTTGCTATAACTCAAAGTTGCAAAAATATGGCACTTACGATATTCTGCCATTCAGGGGACGATATGCAAAACCCGCACGACTCAACGGTCTTGAAGGTGAGGTAAACCTTGAGCGCCGTCGTTAGTCATCGATGGTTAAAACAGGAGGCTATGAAGCCGAGTTACCCTAATATAACCTGCCTCCACGTGAGCCAATCACGTACCATCACACGATTACGTATCATTTGACATTCGAGTTCTGAGTCGAAAGGGCCTGCGCGTGTAAGGGTCGTCTTTACTTTTTCCCTTTTTAGCCATGAACGGCAATTGTTTTGTAAATCTTCCAACATTAATGAACCATTTTTTGTCAAGGTTATCTTGAGGATTTGACCTCATTTGAAGTATAGAAGTATAGTATAAATGAAAGCCAAACAGTCATTTTTTCGCAGAAAATCTGATCCGTCTTTTTCCTACTGCCATTGCAAAGGGGTCTATTTCGTTCTAAAAGGGCTTCTGAATAATCTATTACCCATAATTGAGGGTTTTCTGCAAGTCTCTAACCTCATCCGAAGAAGAAAGGGTGGTCCAACCATTCCTTTTCATCTGAACATTATGTATTCGAAAAAGCGTTTCAGCAGAACATGGATGATGGCTGCACGGAAGCCAACGACAGGCGATCACGACGGACCTACGGTAGCCTGCTGGAACAATCTACGGTCCATTCTCAGTTTTCCGCACTCTTCCGCCTATTGTCTCTTGGTGATGATTTGTCAATCAAGACCTCCAATCTTTTTACTTTAAACATAAGTATTGAGGACATCTTCATTTTGATTACGGAAGACCAACGTACGTACACAAGAAATGCAATAAAAATATACGTTTGCACCATGAAAACTTTCCTAGAAGAAAATTCAAATATTTAGAAGAAATTGTATCTTGGGAAGAACGACAGACGAGAATATGACAAATGGCCATTTGGGACCTACCAGGAAAGATCAGGAAGTTCTACTATGGCTCCTGTGGTAAACATTTGAATTGGACAGAAATCTGCGAAATGAAATGACTGGTAACATCAAACTCCATTCATACTGAAATCAACGTTTCAAGCCTGTTACAAGTAAGTGTCCATCTTTAGGAGCAAACCTATGAGAGAAGAAAACCCTCATTTTGTGGAAGAAATTTCACTTCCAGATAGTAAAGAGAGAAAATGAAAAGAAAGAGTTCCATTCATGCAGCATGAGTTGGTGAGCGAATTTTAACAGATTTTGTGAGGGATTCTTCTAGGAAATTTCACGCTGATTCCGAATATACCATAATATATTTCTATGTTTAGGATGGTATCTCACACCAAAAACCGCAAAAAACACATTTTTTAGCAGAAAGTTGTGAACTCGTGCAGAGGCACTATTTGAAAATAGAGATTCTTGAGTTGGTACAAAGAATGAGGTTTTTTCTCTTATAGGTTAATTTTGAGAATGAACCTTGAAACGTTGATGATAGGGGCTCAAAACCCTTTGTATTATTTTTCACGCCTCATGAAAAACCAGGTTATCATCACTTTCTTCCATTTTTTTTTGTGGAATAAACTTGAAATTATCATTCACCTCGTACAATATATAATTATGATTTGTGTAACATAAATACCTATTTGCATCGATAAATGTTCAAAATCACTGACGTGAAAAACAATAAATATAATTTTTGTGCGTTGGGGAACTTCCGGAGGCAGTCGTCTCGTAGGGCCTAAATATAATAATGTAAAAACACAAGTCCACGCCGTAATAATTCACAGTGAACGAAGGGATGAAAACATCATTCAAAACCCTCCACCTCAAAACATCCTTCATCCTTTCTGCGGCATAATTCGATTTTCGACCGACCATTCCAAACGCGATTGTACCTACTAGTTTCATTTCCACTCTGAATAACAATCACTTGGCGAAACCCCATCGCTCATTTGAAAGCTATCGTCCCCACCAACACATCCATTTAGCTCTCAACGGGAAACTTCGTTAGCTCGGAATCCCAGAATATGATGTTCGACCAATTATTATGAATTCAGCCCACCGCTGCGGTTCACTATGTTATGAAAACGAGTTATGCTTCAATCATTTTCCGTAATGCGGTTTAGTTCTAGCTAATTTTCGAAGAAAATTAGGCTATTTCAATGGCTTCAAAATTTTAGTACTTAATGCAAATATTTGAAAATTTTCTTCATGGAAATCCGTTTCAGACCACTCTAAAACGATTCCTGGAATTTAACACATTTTCATGTATTATACACCTACATAATTGTGTCATTCCAGACGACATCTGACCTCGGTATCGAGATAAAGAAACCAAAAAATGTTAAAATGTCAATATTATCAAAAGAAAGGATGAGTTCGTTGGCCAGAATTTATGGAGTAATTCCAAGGGGTCAAATTGTGATAATTCAGAGTGAAAATTCGCTTTAAAAAAAGTGTCATTTGAGGTATATTCGAAATCAGCATGAAATTTCCTATGAGAATCACCATCCAAACCGGTTAAAATTATTAAATTATTTTTTGAAAATCCGCTCATCAAAACTCACCCACCCCCCCACCCCCCACCCCCCCCAAAAAAATTGATGTTCCACGTTTCAAGAAACATAGAATCCAAAAATCGGGTTGAAACAATCCGGCCGTACGCCGTACGTGGTACGTTGTTGTTAGGAATGAATTAAACAACTCTCAGATAATAATAATAATTACAAGTAGGTTCTTACTTATTGTCCCCAAGAAATAATTGTGGACCTCGCTATGTATTTAAGGTAGGAAGGTATTTCATAGGTACTAATAGGACCTTTGTAGAAGGGCGATCTATATATAGAGAAATTAGCAAATCGTTGTGTAATAATTTGCTGCGTTTTTCTTCCTAATGTATAATAAAAAATACAACGAGTGTTTGTTGACGAGAAATGTTCGAGGTATATCATTTTAAAATGGCGTGTACCTACTTTTTCGGCGTGAGGGGGGGGATGAGGTGTGACTCACAAGGTAGTTACCATAATAAAAAGAAAACGGAGTTGAATAGAAAAACGTTGTCTATTTCCACGATTATAATGAGTTACAAAGTTAAATCGATTTCGACGGTGAGGCCATCATCAGTAACAAACAATAACTCTCTTAATAAGTTATTGTTTGTTACTGATGATGGCCTAACCGTCGAAATCGATTAAACTGTGTAACTCATTATTATCGTGGAAATAGACAACGCTTTTCTATTTAACTCCGTTTTCTTTTTATTGAAATGGGTTTCCACAGCTTCGTCGCGAGTGATTTAGTTCGTAGTTACCATAGCGTTCAATACAGCTGTAGCAAGCGTTGTTTTTTTTCGTTAGTAATTTTAGCGGTCCGCACATAATTATTTATCTACATAATTTCATGGAAATTCGTTTGCTGCATTGTTAACTCCTGACCTGGCTGCTAATTAACTCCCGTACATATTTGCTGAGACCAGCCATGTTCTGGGAAATCATCTGAGCACATTTTGTGAAAATACAGTGGAATTATGAATTCGTTTAGAAATCAAAGAATAATTTATTCAGAGAGTAAAAAAAGCGCTGGATATTACGGGATTGGCAGAGGCAACGGTTACTGAATGGGGAATTATCGTGCATGAGGAGATCAAATTTTTTGTGCCTTTGCATTGTTATTTGGAATGAAATAACACTGTCAATACAAAGAAAAAACGCTGCAAATTATTATCATCAACTCATGCTGCATGAACATGAAGGGAACTTCATCTACATCTTTAGTAGAAATTAGATCACTTTATTGAGCACTGTACCTAATCATCTCTTAAGAGAATTGAAATAGGTAAGCAATCTCAAAATCAAGTGATCTTTCAAAAATTGTTTGTCAATCTCATGCGGAGGTACCCAGCTGGCTGCGGCCTTGCATGATCACACGAATAAAATTTGGCGACGTTTCCGGAGAGTCACAGAGTCGGGAAAGGTGCTCTCATTCAGCGCATTCTACAATCGATTACAGGAAATACCAGACTGAAGCTCCGACTGCGCCTCCCAGTGGATCAAAAGTTACATTCAAGCAGTATCAGTGGCTTAGTGAGAGGGGGGGGGGGGGGGGGG
>JAEMON010000005.1:4781756-4797370 GCA_030264115.1 Lygus lineolaris
TTTTGTCTAAAAAATAAAAAAAAAAATTTTAGGGGTGGACTAGGTACCCCTAACATTTAGGGGGATGGAAAATAGATGTTGGCCGATTCTCATAGATACCGGATAAGCACAAAAAATTTCATCAAAATCGGTCAAGCCGTTTCGGAGGAGTAAGGGCACGAAAACTGTGACACGAGAATTTTATATATTAGATAGTATAAAGGATTATTTGCAGCCACCAAATTCCTGATTTAAAAAGTATGCCTACAACCTTATGTTAGGCATTAATGATTAAATCTTTTGACGTTGTTAAGGGTGCGCGGATGCCCGGCTCTAAAACGGCCTCAACGATGCCCCGACGCAGCTCAAAATCCTTTTTATTATTGTTCACGTTTGTGATTTCGAAAATTCATTGATTTGCGTATTTAAAAAATAATGGTTACATACTTTACGACGTGGATCATAATTTTAAGTCTATCCCATCGAGAGAAAACTGGAAGAAACTGATGAAAACCTGGTTTTTCATAGATTTCTTCCAGTTTTCTCTGGATGGGAGAAACTTTTATTATGATTAAAATTATGATTAAAATCGTAAAGTATGTAATTATGATCGTACAACATACGTAAATCGTTTAATTTTCGAAATCACAAACGTGAACAATAATGAAAAGGATTTTGAGCTGCGTCGGGGCATCTTTGAGGCCGTTCTCGAGCCGGCCGTCCGCACACCCTTAAATACCTTTTCTAGGTGTGTACGATAAAAACTATGGTTCATTGATTGAGAATACAGCTGAACAGAACTAATAATACCTCGCTACGGCCGGTCAACCCTTCAGGGATCGATTCTACAACTACAAATCATTTGCATAAAAAATTCCTCCTAGAAAATTTGCCACTCTCTCGTTTTTTTTCTTCAATTTTACGATATTGTTTCAGAGTCTACTGAGAGTAGCGATACCTTCACTTTGGTGAGATCCAAATTTGAGAGAGTCTGTATGCGTGTGTCCGATGCAGCGAAGTGGATTTTTAAAGGATATCCAACATAGAATGTTTTATACGATATTATTATTATACTTGAGGAGTCGAGTATCGTTTTCCGAATGATTTCCCAACCTTAATCGCAATTTATCCTGAACTACGTATGTTTTCACCCTAGCTACGTATTTCTCGAATAATATTGCCAAGATTTACCTTCATTATTCACGTAGCTTATCAGAAACCAGTGTTTATAGAAATAGCGTAAATGGATTATTGATTGATGATTATGGTTTTCCTTCGTTGGAGATGCTCAACATTTCCTTGACCTCAAGATATTTACCTCAATCCAGACATACAAATGTCTACCCATTTCACCTATTTCAGTTAAAAATAATGTCTCTTTTTGATATTTTCATATAACCTTTTCTCACAAAGGCCGGATGAACCCGTCACTTTCCTCGAATATCAATATTATTGTCGTTCGAAAACTTGACTGAAGGGATAGAAACACCTCGACTGACGATAAAAAAAAGAGGATCAGCGAGAACGAGTTTGAATCCGACAGCTGCCACAGCCCGTTGCGACGAAATGACGGAAAGATTTTCAGAAAAGCCGATATCCACATCTGATGATCCTCTCCTCGACTCGACTAGATCGATATGCACAAAAGTTTAATTATTTTTATTCTTCTTGTTTAGCAAAAATCGTTAAACCCGATGGTAACTGACGGAGAATTCTTATTGAATTAATTGAGGTTGTGTCATGATCGTTCATTTTATATGAACCTTATATGAACGATATAATATATGAACCTTAAAGATAAATTATTTATCTTTAAGGTTCAATATCATCGCAGACTGTCATGAGGGATTTCTCATATCTACGAGGACCTGATAGTTAATTTTTTTCCGAAATGAGGAATTTGGCTTAGCTGTTCAATCTTTGCCCCGCGCGCATTCTAGTGACAACAGAATCAACCTACGACGATTTATTTCTCTACTGTGCTCATTCGAAGAAACCTGCAAGTTAGGAACCTTCAAATCACGATTCAAAATCCTGTACAAAGTTGCTGTGAAGATAATAGGAGAATCAATATTCCATAAAATAAAATGGAAGTACTTTGCATTTTTCATAATCTTTATTATCAAAACTGCGTAATACTTGGTTATCAAAACTGTTGGTAGGTACTATGTTTAGGCGTTTTCTACGTTGGTTATGTTTTGAAATAAATTGGCCAGAGGGAGGGTCTTGGGGAATGGCGATGGGAAAACTGGGGTTTTTTGCCATCACGTCCCTATCAGCAAATTTTCGAAGAAAATTAGGCTATTTTGTAGATCCAATCTGTATGAAATTATTGGAACGTCCTTGAATCAGTAAAAAATAACCTTATGATGGGTGAGAGAAGATAGGTAGGATAAACGGTAGATAGAAACCATTTTGTTAAGAAATAAAATGGTAGGAAAAATACCTACGGATTTTTAGGCTATGACACCTCCTTAGTAGATCCTAATTTTATTATCTACCTGTAAATTATGAAACCGATGCAGATCATTTTTTTATCCTGCTGTAATTTGTTTGTAATTTGAGTCAGAGAGTGAGTGAGTAGGAGAAGGTGAGGTAAAACCGCTGTTTTCAGCCAATATGTCAAATTCTTGATAATTTTATATGAAACGCGAGGAGTGCATTCGTATCAGCCAAAAATCGATCCTACTACACAAACTCCTCAAATTCACGAAGGTTTTTACTTATTTATTTTTACTTTCCTCAGCCCACCTGAAAGGTAAAAGGAAAGTATTGCGATCAGCAGAAAACCCCTACTTATAGCCGTGTTTGTGGGGTTTAACGCTGATTCCGGCCCTAAAGATTTTTTGGTGGAGGTCAGGGGTATTAAAGCTTGTTTTCACTTGAAAGAAGAGGAAGTTCTGTGAATTTCATCAAAACCGTTGGAGCATTTAGCAAAAAAAGCTAAGAAAAAATATGGCAAAAACGACTGTTTTTAGGTTTCTACGGGCTAGGAAAGTAGTGGGAAACCTCGCACTAGATGTTTATATTGTTATTTTATTATCATTATTATTATTTTTTTTCGGGGGATGGGATTTGTTCAAGTTCGGCAACCAGGTCTGCTCCATGTATAGATATTATATTCATATCCAGGGAAAAATCCATTGTCTCGCGTCGCTACTTCTCCTGCCATATCACGACAACTCAACCCCAATTCCAAACTATTTGCCTCACACCATTGTCTCAATGCCTGAGGAGTGACAAAACAACTGCCTACGTAAGTCTCTTCAACGATTCCCATATAGGATGATTGTACATCTTGACTCCTGATCGTTTGACGGGATATTTTAAAAGTACCGCTCTTCTCGAAAACGTATCTTAACCATGAAGCTGGTTCAGGTACTTTTCAGGAGGATGGGCAAGTCCTCCCGTAACCTCCAATGCTTGGTTATACATTTTTCAACTTGTACCAAAGTGATCTTTGGTATAGACATAAGAATATTTCTTATTGGAGATCTCTTCTGACCTTAACAATCCATACAGTCAGAGCCCAGGGGGCGGATAGGAAGGATGAATCCATCATCTTCGCCGAAACATAATAACATATCAACGCATATACACATGTTTCCATATTAAAATAATGTGTTTTACCTATATTTTTAAGAGCCCAAATAGGCTAAAAATACCATTTTAAACACCCGATTCTTAAAAACGATCCTGGACCACCCCTTTGTTTGGAAAATTTTTCCGGGGAATACCCAGCCGCCAATTGAAAATCCTGGGTTCGCCCCTGACCGTACCTTCCACTCTTCAATAATATACCGTATAATGTGTGCGATGAGTTAATAACTTGTCCATCAGTTAACCTTTTAGAGATCCTGGAATTTTTAGTGAGTTGAGTCGTTAGACCCCGTGACAAGTTCTTGATAATCCTGGGAAGACACTTTTAATGATATCAAACTTGGTAACGTGGGTTAATTGGAAATGTGTCCGCCACAGGACTCGCCTTCCTAGGATTCTCTGATTTTGACGGGTACCAACGAGGGAGTAAGTAAAGTAAGCAACCATTTCAGTCTGGATTTTCGTCCATCTGCCGCTCCCAGCGTCGCAAATGTCATCAGCTGTCATCCGAAGGGAGAATCAGAATTTGTACTGATGATTTCGCTCATTGCTACGCATTGCTTCACCCCCTTGCGTGGAGAGGGAATAGCTGACGGCCCGACCCGAAAATATTGAGATGTGTGGTCCCAGCCACGTAGGTTGTCACCCATCCAAGTACTAACCAAGCTGCTGGAAGCTTAACTTCTGTGATCTCACGGGAACCGGTTTATTCCACCAGATAAGGCCGTCAGCAGTGAGGGAGTATGAGGCTCGGACTGGAATCGTCTGCCTTTACTCCTAAAACTATGGTCATAGCATAGCCTAGTGTCCCCCAGCCCACCTCTATGTCTGATTATGGCAGACGCAGTACTGGGTCAAGGGGTCAGGAGCAAGAAGTGTGTACTACATGCTGCCTAATAGAGACCCAGTTACAGATATCGCGTCGGAGTAACCAGTTTTAGAGATCCTGGAACCTTGAGTGATGTAGACGGTCTTTAGACCCCGTGACGAGAAATGCCTGGAAAGGCACTTCTAATTATATCAAACTCGGTTACGTGGAATAATTGGCAATGTGTCCACCAAAGACCTACATTAATTTATTATCATTGACAGCATATTGATGGCGCCCAACGTACCTGGATGATAATCAACCACCCTGACATAATATAGAGCCTCGTCCCACATTGAGAAGGAAAACTAGACTGCTACTTCAATAATTCCCCAAAAGTTCGCGATCAAAGTTGAAGAAAATTAGGTTGCTCTTCTTCGTCGTCGTCTGTTCGCAAAATTCTGAGCGGGACACTACAATCAATCAAAATTTGTCAATCCAAGTAACGTGGCATCCTCATCAATAACTGATCATTCTCCAAAGAGGGAAATTTCGAACTATTATGACCCACTCACTCATCATTATCATTATTTAACAGTAAGTAATAGGTAATCGTTGAATTTCTCAAATCTAATATTCCCACGCCATTTCACTCATTTGAAACACGAAGGTTTAATAGATCCTCTGGGGCCTTCAACTTCTGGTTGGATGAATAATTCATCCTGATAACTTTTCCCGTTACTATTTAGGCGCTCCATAATTTACTCAAGTTGAGCAGCTTTCTGTCATAATCATTCTAATGAGTGAGCGTTTTTACGGCGCTTCTGCGTGAAGGGCAGGAAGGAATCGGGGTCTTTTTCCTCGAGAACTTTATCAATTAAACCGAGGGCCTCGGCGATGGAAGAAGAGGTGAATGGGTGGAAAATATTGAACTTTAATAAAGCTTCATTTTTTGTTGTCTGAAGGCCTTTTCATTCGGCGAATCATGGGACGACTTTTTTTTAAAGAACGGATAGGCGAGCGAAATACCAATTATAGCGATTGACCATCTCGGTTTTCAGGGGTTTTTGTTTTTTCGTGCTCGATCCAAAGGCTCATCGAAAAACCTACCGACGGCCTTAATAAACAAAATAAAATAAATAAACGGGTTATGATTAGATCATCGAAGTTAGGCTTTAAGCAGCGTGGTTACTGGTTAGTGCTTGGATGAGTGACCTCCAGCGTGGCTGGGTCCCTTCATCATTTCCACGTCGGGCAGTCGGCGATCCCCTCTCCACTCAAGGGGGTGAGGCAATGAGTAGCCATGAGCGACATCACAGAGCAAAGTCTTATCCAGCCTGACATAGTTGTTTACTCTACCTCACTTTACTAGTGATTGGCCAGGTTATATGTATAATAAAGTCGCTCATGAATAGAGACCGGATTTTTATGCATTTGCATATTCATCATGCTTCATCTGAGGCCGTCCAAAAATTGTATTATTGTCTGAGTTGACTTCAGTAGATGCTCTGGTTCAAATTTTACTGCATATTTTTGCATATTCGAACTATGAATGCATATTCCTGCATATTCGGGGAAACAATTTGTGATGCTGCATATTTAGGGCTATAACCAACTTTCTAAATTATATATGCATTCCGAATATTTTCGGAGAATGGGAGAAAATAAATGTAGGTAACTACGTATCGAAGGAAGGATCAGTGGGTATTATTGATTATTGAGGGAATTTTTGGTAAACAGGGACCTGATATCGAAATATTTACGAATAGTTCTCTGCCCTTCCTTTGAGGTCAATCTCTTTCTGTATGCATTGAGGCTAACAGAGGGATATAGGAATGGAGCGATTCGTGGAATACCTGACTTAAATGATGGCCAGCATTTCTTGGTCTTGGAAAAGAACAGCAATAATAGACAGGGTAGATTCTATGAAAATTCTGATCTATAGGAAAAGAAAAATTCAGATGCAAATTGGGATCTATTCTATGAAAATTCGGAGAAAATTCGAAACAAAATTTCCATTAGAAAATTACCTCAGAATTATGTAATTTTCATAGAAAATGTCTATGAAACTTAGAACATAGAAGAATTTTCAATTAACATTGTTTATTAAGATTATTAATCTGAATCAATTTATGATTATTTTATTATGCTTTTTTACGATACTTTATGATAAATTTATGATATTCATGATATTTATTTTATTATAAATTTATGATATTTTATCATGATTTATTAATATTAATTTTCAATGAAGATTATTTGTAAAGACTATGTATTAGGATTATTCAATTAAGATTATTTCCAATAAACATTATTAATATTTTCAACATTAGAATTTTCATAGAAAATGTCTATGAAAATTGGGATCTATTGGAAAATAACAGCAATAGATAGGAGAGATTCTATGAAAATTGGGATGTAGAGGAGAAATTCTATGAAAATTAGAATGGAGGTGAGGCAAGTTGAGCTTTTCACCCTTCGTCGTTGTGAGTTTGATTCTTAGATTGGAGAGCGAAGAGTCTGTTCAACAATAACATCTGGAAATATGCCGAAAAGCTGTTGTCAACGCGCCATAGTTCGGGCATGAGTTGGATCTAATTGAGATTGTTCAACAGAAATGCTTGCAATTCCTTTTCCGATTTCAATAGAAGTGGAATGAAATTTTGAAAAAAATACAGGTCTGGCTGATTTGAAGACACTGAATAAAATTTAAAATGCAGTGGATGGAAGTGAATATCTGAGGTTTACAGGCCCGGTTATTTCGAGCAATTTAAGATTTGCTCCCATCACTTATGTTGCTGTGCACATTCTTTCTTTATCTACAAGAATATCCTATAGTTTGTTGAAAATACAAGTTTTACTGCTGTTTCCATCGTCCTGTCCCTGTAGGTTGAGTATTCTGTAAAAAACGTAAATTTATGCAAAGTTTGTTCATTCAAGATTATTTCTTATAGAAAGGCCTTTCTTCAAGTTTTGAATTTAAAATCCCGAATTTCACACGTTTTTGCTGAACATTTTTGCATATTTAATCGGTTTAAAATTGTATGGCATATTCGGGGCATTCATGCTGCACTACAGTCCGGTCTCTACTCATGAATCACAGTGTCTGTTGTGGTTAGTTGTGATCACAGTTCACGGAGAATGCCATGACGCAAAAGTCGTACGCTTTCAAACAAACAAACAAACAAAATTAAATTGCCGGAGGTGGACGTAGCTTTTTCAGAGACGTAACTTGAAATAATATTACATTTCCCACGTTATGTACTCAGTTACACCTCAATCCTCCACTCGTTGGAGGAGAATGAAATTCCGCTTCTCTCGAGTTTCAAGTGCCACAGTGGTAGCTGGAGGATTGTCGTTTTCCCTAACCAACTGGTTTAGTGATTATTTTTTCTCATTCGAAGGAATAAAAGGTCATGCGAGGCCACACTTTCAAGGTTTACGAGACATCCATTATTCTCGATAATGTAGATATACGTTGAGTTTCCGAACCAAAAATAAAAGCCTGGCTCATTCCCAACAGGCCCTACGGATGAAGTGTAACACTGTTAACTTTTGGGTTATACTATAGGCATCGGCAGAGTAGCTAATAGACTAACTACAGGTAACTGACAAGATTAATAAATCATTGAAGGGAGGACCGGACACTGCCGAAAATATCCTCCAAAATACCAAAATCTCGGATATCATGAGTTTATAGGCACTAGCTATAACCGTACTATTAAAAAAAAAGTTGGAAAAGAGTTCCCTTCATGCAGCATGAGTTGATCAGCGAATATCAAAGAATTATTTTAATCGATTTAATGGGTGATTCTTATAGGAAATTTTGCGCTGATTCCGAATATATATATATTCCACCCACCCAAACACGTTTTTGAGCCTCATTTTCAAAAGTTGACCTCTTGGAGTACTCCAAAAATTCTGGCCAAACGAACTCATCCTTTCTCATGTTATTACTGACATTTTGACATTTTATTGGATTTATTTATATAGATTCCAGGGTCAGATAGCGTATGGTATGACACATACATAAATACAATATTATACAGAGTGTTTTCCACTTGGTGTAAAAGAAAAAATTGGGTAAAACTAGACTGAAAATGTAGTAAAACGCCGCCAATCCTACCTTTCTATCTCAATCCGTTCACAAGATATGATTTTTTTAAAGTTTTTTCAGAAAACCACATATTTCGCCATAAAAACTCACGTTTCTTCACTTTTAAACAATGTTTTTCTACTTTTGACCGCAATTGCAGTTCAAGCATTGCTAATTTTTAAAAAAACTTAAGTTTTCCTGAGATTTGACAGCTTCCAGCACGTTTTTTTTTGGAAATGCAGTTAAAGTAATTACAAGTATTCTCAAAAACTTTTTTTTTAAATTTTCAATGCTTGAACTGTAATTGCGGTCTACAGTAGTTCGTTTTTGACTATGACATGACTATGACTATGACGTTTTTGACTATGTGCATTAGGCGTACCTATAGGAAATTTAACGCTGAATGCAAAAATGTGGTCAAAAGTAGAGAAAAAATTGTTTCAAAACGAAGACACGTGGGTTTTTATGGCGAAAAACGCTGTTTTCTGAAAGAAAAAAAAAAACTGTAAAAAAACCATATATTGGGAACGGATTGAGATAGAAAGGTGCGGTTGGCGGCGTTCTACTCCATTTTCAGTCTAGTTTTACCCAATTCTTTCTTTTACAAAAGGAATAAATTCTTTATAGTGGGAAACACACTGTATAAATATGAAAAATGTTAAAATCTAGAAATCGATTTAGAAACGTTTGAAACGGATTTCTATGAAGACATTTTCAGTAATTTCCATTGTTTAAACTTTGAAGCCATTGAAATAGCTTCTTTTTCTTCAAAATCTATTTGAACACACTTGCTGTCTTGTAGCTATATTCATCAGAGACCCAAAAGGAAAAGGAATGGCTCAAATTCCAGGCGTGACGAGCCTTTTTTCTTTGTGATGGCGTCGATAAGTTAGTCTCCTCCCTTCATCAGGACTTATTGCGAATGAGGTATTTCGGCGCATTTTATGGTGGGTATTCATGAATAATTCACAAAAAAAGTGGTCCTATCCCCCAAAAAATAAATTTCGACGACAATATAATAATGTTGTCGATTGTCAGAAAAGTTGAATGAGTAGCATTTGCGGGCACTGCAGGGTCAGATCTAGTCAATTTCGTGCCACAAAATTCTGTTGGGTTCTGTCTGGGTTAAACTTATGTTTCACGTTGACGGTCGATCATATTTGAAAAATGCTTACGAAATCCGTAGATTTGTTTCCACATTTACCAGCACACGTCTCATTATTTTATCCTATTTCTTCATAATGTTATTCTATGATTCTGTATCAACATTTACGTTAAAAAAATGAAAACCTGAAAGATCGTTGGAAATAGGATAATTCAGTGGATTTGGCAACCTTGTCTTTGGGGGAAGCTGAACGTTTCAGTTTGTTCTTCCGCTCCACTTTCAGTTTTGAAAGTGAACTTGAATGTCTACAATGCAGATACGAAAAAATGTAATAAATTATGTTTTCTCTTCTTACATGAGCTAGATCCAAAACATATTTATCTCCATAGGAAATCGTTAGATCGACGTATTTTATAGGTTTTATGGGAGACAAAGTGATTTATTCTAAGAAGAAACAGCAGGAAATGGAAGTGTAGGAAGTTGTTGAAAGGGATATAAAGTGATGTGGGCATGGATTGAGAGTGGTGACACCGCTATAGTGGTTCACCAGGTTCAAATAAACCTGTAGGTAATATTAGGCCTGTAGGTAAGTCTAAACAATAGGAATAACTCAAATTTTCTGACGTTCCGAAATGCCTCATTTCACAAGACTCCTCCGAGACTCATCCCATGAAAAAGTGTCTGGGGGGGGGGGGGGGGGGGGGGGGGGGGAGGAAGAACCGGAAATGGCCGGAAATTGCCGAGTTGCTTCCTCTTTGCATTTGTAAGGGTTTTTATCACTTCGTTCTCCCGGTCACAACTGGTCACAACTCCTCTACCGGTTCCCGAGCCATCCTGTCTCTTAGCCAAGTTTTGTTCGATTTGTTTGGTCACTGGGAGCGGCAACTAGGGATGCGAAATCGGTCGCCAGCGATCGATTTTGAAAATCGTTTCTTAGTCGAAAGCTTAAAATCGATTGCACTAATCAATCGGGTAAAAAAGTAGATTTCTCAAGAAACTTATTTAATTTTTTTATGATTAATTGAGGAAAATTATGTACTTAAATAATTTGGTAGCTTGTATTTTAGCTATTAAAACTAGGTAGGTTTTTATTTATTTAAAATTCAATTATTATCTTTTTTTTTTTACAAAATAATGGAACTTTGAATAGGCGCATGAAAAATAAAATCATAACGGGGAATTGAAAAACTTGCTTGGTTCAATATTTAATCTTCAAGAATGTTTGGTTCGCCGATTTTCCAAGGATGATTTTGAACTGGAATTTCCGAAAAATCGATCTCGGGCTAGAAATCGGAACAATCAATCAATGGCAAACAAATCAGAGGTGAAAAATCGATTTTTCGATTGAATCGAAAATCGAATCGCATCCTTAGCGGTAACCAACCCTATCCATCACCAGACATTTCTAATAATCTCTTCCCAATGTCTAACGAATCTAACCCAACTTGGTACAGGACAGGGTCAAGTTAAGACCGCGATAGCGATCTACGATGTGTACGAAAAACTTTCTCCACGACCTGTAGTTTTATCCCCATTCCGCAAGTTCTAGACGCTCTTGTATTTGAAAATTGTGTTCACTTCCTCCAGTCTGACCTCTTCAATTCACTCGACTAAAAAATGCCTTTCAATCTGACACGAATTGGATTTTAAAAATAAATAGTCAATGAAAACCAATAAGGCTTTGAAATGGGGAATGAGAAAAAACCACTAATCCACCACCACCTTCTACGTGAAAATGTTGGACTTGATTCAAATCAACCATTCAAACGGCGGATCGTGTGGGAAGCAGGAAGCCGCCGATCGACGATCAAACAGCCGCGGATTTAATTAGGTTACCCTCGCGCCAGGGATTTCTTTGTTAATCCCCAGAGTGCTCCCTCGAGGTCTTATACCCACTTTGTTCCTTTGCTATACGGTTGAGACTCGATCGCGAAGTGTTCAAATTGAACAGGAATCAAATTACGAACTATCGATCGGGAAAAGGTTCCTTCAGCCCGCAATCCCCCAAAACGCCTTTGGGCGCGAAGAATCAGAGAAGAAGTATGCTCTTAGCCAACTTTTGAGATAAATGGGTTGCCGAGAAGAGTGTGTAAAACATTCGGTCTCGGCACCGACAAAACATTATTGATATTTTGTTTCCTCACTACCGAAGGTAGGAAGCTGTGTATTCGAGCAAGGATTTGAAAAAAAATTGTCTCCTCCAAAATCGAAATTTCCATCTGCTTTTCACGTTTCAGAGCTTCCTGAACAATTACGGCCCCGTGTCTGTCTGTCGGTCTGTGGTGAATCCCTTGTCCCAAAACAACTGAATGAATGAAGCAAAACTAGATGAAGAAGTTATGGTCCACATTTTTGATGGAATTTTCAGGGATTGTGCGAGTTAGCCCCATGACGGACCCCTATCAATTTCATCTTCAACCGACTATTGGTAGCGTGAGCGCATGCGCAAACGTGAATTTCGTGAAACCCCTGTATCTCAATTCCTAATGGACATATTCCGCTCAAATTTGAAGGATAGTTGGGGGCTGATTTCAAGACAGCTACCTACGAATTTCATCACGATTGGATCAGTAATAGCTACAGCGAAAGCGCAAACTTAATTTGTTGTCACAGGAACTTATCCACCAATTTCAGTGAAATTCCCGGAGATTGTACGAAGTAGCCCCTAGACAATCCCCTCACAATATCATAGCCATCGGACCACTAGTAGCGTGTACGCATGCGCAAACGTGAATTTCCTGAAAACCCGGTATCTAATGGATCGATTTCACTCAAACTCGGAGGGTAGATGGGAGCTGACTCAAAACCTATGAACTTCATAACGATTGGATGAGCAATAGCTACTACGCAAGCGCAAACATTAAATTTGTTCTCATAGGGATAACTCCAGAACTATTCTACCAAATTTTGTTATATTTCAATAATTATGTAATTGGGTTCGCCCTTACCAATGAAATAAATGAAATAAAATCAAATAAAATTTCGATGGAATGTTCACTGATTCAATAGGTACGTCCGTGTTACAAAAGTGAGGAAGCTAAACTGCCCACCCAACTTGGCAGTCGTTTTTCTCCCGTCAATAGTACGAGTAATACCAGTGTTAGACAAACAGCGTTTTTAAAATACTTTCGTTCCGGTGTTACTGATGCCTTCGAGCAACGAAAACAAAATTAAAGTTTTCGTTTAAATGAATAGGAAATCGTCGTTCGGATCCATCCCCCGAAAATCCTCAAAATTGATACAAAGTCGGTCAATTGGGAATTGAGAAATTGTAGTTTCAGTATATTCACGTTTGCGCATGCGGACACGCTAATACCTAGCGGTGCTGATGAAATGAATGGGAAACCATCTAGGGGCTAACCCGCACGATCTATCATGGAATATTATTTACCGGCATGGATCTCGACCTACTCAACCCATTTACAAATTATACATAAAACCCAGAAAGCAATAATAAAAGTATTATGCAACAAATAATTTTATGTGCATACTGCTCCCCTTTGTAAGCCGATTAAAAACAACTTTTCCCAGTTAGAACTGAATTTGCTTTCATAAAGCAAATCCTCAAAGGAAAATCGTACAATGTCCATGTTCCCTATCGTGATCGTAGATTTGCAAAAGAAAACTCTATCAAAATATCACTAGTGAGGACTACTTTGGCCCTAAATTAGTTTTATTACAGGAGTATAATTTCTTACAATATCCTACCTATTTTCATTGTGTTTTTTCACCCCCTTTCTCGATAATAAATTATTCCCCTTTCTTTTATTTTCGAATTATAAATTTGCAAATGGATACTACTCATCCCCTATCACGAACTTCGAGTTCATTTTGTGGATTTATTTCTTATAAACAAAAAGTGATGTATAAGCAGCATGAATAATTATATTATCGTACTACTTTGTTTCTTGCGTATATTGTAGTCATTTACCTACCTTATAAGGAAATAAAATATTTATAAAAAGAGAAAACCAGTGTTCAGGAAGTTCAAAACGGAATAATCAAGTGTAAATTTTGATTTTGAAGTACCTACAGCTACAGCTTTATTTTACCTCTTGCAAGAATCCATAGAATCAAGTGAGGAAGCAAAATTATATCTCGTTGAAAAAGTGGGTAATAGTTCTCATTAGTTTGACAACATTTTAGCGAATTTTTGGAGAAAATGAAGCTATTGCAATGGCTTCAAAATTTAAATAACGCAAAATTGTTGAAAATGTTCTTCATGGAAATCCGTTTCAGACCATTCTGTCGTGTGTCATTACAGACGATATCTGACCGAAGAATCGAGCTAAGAATCTGATAAAATTCCAAAATGTCAATAATATCAAAAGAAAGGATGAGTTCGTTGGCCAGAATTTTGGAGTACTTCAAGGGTTTAAATTGTGAAAATTTTGAGTCAAAAGTAGCTAAGAAACGCGTTTTTTGAGGTTTCTGATGTGAATTAACATCTTAAACATAGGAAAATATATGGTATATTCGGAATCAGCGTGAAATTTTCTATAGGAATCACCCACCAAATTGGTTAAAATCATTCCTCAATAATTCGCTCATCAACTCTGACTTTTCCACTACCAAATGCGATGCTGTCTTTTGCAAGGTAGGAGGTAGGTTGGTGCTATCGATTGAAAATTTTTCAAATTTAGTGTGACCTCGAGAAAGGTAGAACAACGACTTCATGCATTTTCATCAACTGGTCCCATGTAATGGAAAATAAATATTTATATCACCTCTGGAAATAATTAACAACAAATGCTCCCAAGCTGAACTAGAAAGTTGCCTCATGTGTCGGCCGGTGTGGAAAATCATGGGTTGGAATGAGTTTTGAATAATGTATTTCCGAGGGAACTTTAGGAAAGATATTAAAGAGGGGGTTGTGGCGGTGAATATTTTTGTAATGAGCCCGTCTTTGGGTAGCATTACTGAATGTGGAATTTATTTATTTATTTATTTAAACTAACACTGTACAATTGTACCAATTACAAATAATTAATATTGTGGTAAGTAAGTTATGATTACCGAAATAAAGAGTTGCCACGCAGGGCCAAAAATGTGCATATAGTATTATGAAAATTAGGAATCGAATGTCAGTGGGTGATTGATTCTGCTAGAGTACAAGTCACAAGAAAAACAAACAGTTGGTTATGATCGTAGCAGGGATTTCAGGGCTGAGAGAGGCGAGGCGAGGAAGTCGAAGTCGTTCGCCGATGCAAACTCATTCGCAAAACGTGGCAGACGGAGCAGGGGCCGGTGGTATAAGTAGTTTCAGTAGTTTCATAAGTAGTTTCAGTGGTTTCATAAGTAGTTTTCAGTAGAATTACTGAAAGGGTGTTATTGAAAGTGGTATATCGACGATAAAGTGAAGGTATAACCTACACCACGAAATATCAGAGCTTCTCATGCTTCTCATGGGAGAACAGCCACACCTCAATGAGTTTAATGTGTAGGCAGCTACGAGAGGCAGAGGACTAGAGCCTGAAACCCATTGTAAAATGGGACTGTTATGATGCGATACAGGGATGGTCCAAACGAACATATTTCTAGCTATCATAGGAAATTTCACACTTAATCATGTCAAGTCAATTCAAACCCTCTTTGGTAAGTGAGTTAATTCAAATTATTATATTTTAGCGGATTTTCGAAGAAAATGAAGCTATTGCGATGGATTCAAAATTTATGGAAATCCGTTAAAGACCATTCTAAAACAATTCCTGAAATATGAAACTTTTCTATATTTAAGTACATATCTATTTATATACTACTATAATATACACTACTACCATAATATTTACTACTATAATTTTTTTTTCACCCTGGATTTTAGCTGTTTATATTATGGGGGGAGGGGGATTATTTATTTTTATTTTATTCAAGTTAAAACTCAGATTTTTTATTTAGGACCCTAGTCCCCATGTTAGACTTCATGTTGTGATTAGATCAGAGGTGAAGAGCGATAAATCTGGTCGGATGAACACATAAAACTTTTAAAGAATCGAATCGATGCCCGTCCGGGACGTGAACCAGGGACC
>JAEMON010000005.1:4801518-4813616 GCA_030264115.1 Lygus lineolaris
TACGCCACTGTCCTTTGTTAATACAACCGGTTACTTAACCCGTGTCCTGAACACTGATTTATGATTAATAATTATTCATTTATTATCACAAAATGCACTGTGTTCCAAAATGGCTTTTTCCTGGCCAAAACAATGTTCAGGACGATTTTTGCGTTAGTTCCGAATGTACATACACTATGTTCCTATACCTAGATAGCTAATTAGCTCCAGAAATCGCAAAAAACGTTTGTGGTTAGGAACCACTTAAAAAGTTTTTTGTATAAGAAAAAAGTTGAGGACCTAAGATTTCTGATCGAATGAGACCGACGGCGGCACACCAACACCGTAGCCGTAATTTGTGGTGAGTTTCAACGTTTTTCTTTTTTGTGACTTTTTTGTGTTCGTTTCAAAAAATCACCAAAAATCGTGGCTACTTTGTCGGTGAGCCTAAGTTTTATTCGACGCAGATTTCTCAGACCTTCGACTTTTCACCAGTACAAAACCGTTTTGAGCGGTTCCAATGACCGAAAAACCGTGAATTTTCCAGGTTTTTTATTGCGATTTCGGGAGCTAAATAGTACTATTTTAGGTACCTATAGGAACATGAGGAACCAGCACATAATTTCCTGTAAGAAACCCCTGTACGTGGTATTGGAATGGATAACCCCATTTTGACCAATGTACAACGGTATGTTGTTCTACAATGGTCACAAAAATTAATAACATCTAGGAGCTCAATCATCGACTCAGTTGGTCCAGAAAGCTCAATTCGCTACCAACGATCGTCGAGTTTTAAGTCTCGTTTCATCTTTGGGAGTCACGTGACTCAACCGTTCAATTTCACGTGGTTGGTACTTCAGTATGGATGATTAGTCAACAGAAAGCAATAGAGCAAATAAAGCTTTTCATGCTCAACACTCTAGCCTTATTGGGGAGCGAACGGTTGGTCTTCGAGTGGTCTCATTCGATTCCCAAAATTATATTAGTACTATTACAAATCTTCTTATTATAAAAACCTTTTCCTTGGGCTTTGATTTTAGAATTTTAGTCGCCTATTTTCTACCCTTTGGAGATAATCGACGCAGTAATCGACGCAGTAATGACCATATATTATCTGTATCAAGTATTGTACCACCTAATATTCGTATCGTGTGGTAACTATATTTATGTCAATGGTAACTAAGGACGGAATTTTTTAAACAAATTTCGTTAACAAATTAAACGTATTTATTTTGAAACGTAAAACAGCCAGTTTTGAGGAAGAATTGAACAATTATTCCCTACCTAAAAACCAAAACAGACACCTCAAACATACGTTATTGCAGACCAACATGGTTTCGAGTTAAACGTAATATTGTTATTATCCCATTATTCATAATATCATAGTATTATACTCTATACAAGCAAAACTGTGTTGAATTATGCAGTTTGGAAGAAATGTTACAATGCTACAATAAAGTTATCATGAAGGATATTATCCGTTTCAGTCCAAACTAGTTCAAATAGGCTCAAATTCTCCTCTCCAGCGAACACAATCAGCTGCTCCTTAATCCAGAGCTAATTATATTCCCCGTTCCCGGTTTTCCATTTTGCATATTAAAACCGTGACGAGGCTGGAAGATTCAAATCTTGATTACAATTTAAACAGTCAACATTGACATTGGACTGACAACTACCGTCAAGTACACAGCTATAAATTGAATCAACGAATTTCCCTTCCCCTGTAGTACTTACTGAAATTTTCTTCCCAATACTGTAGGAACGCAACAAGCTCAGCTCGATTCTGAATAATTTTCAACAAGTTTTAATAAATTACGTCACGCTGAATGAAACAAGTTGCCAGATGAGCTTCAAATTCTTCATCCTCAAAAAATTTCGACTGCCAAACTAACTAGAAATTTTTAGATTAAATTTCGATATTATGAGAGATTTTGATAATAGGTAACCTTTACATTTGTATGATTCAAAATGTACAAGAATGAATACTCGTTTCAATTCACGGGTACACGTTTACGATGAGCGACACGTTTATGATATTGGCCGGCAGAATATTCAATTATTTAGTCAAAGGTTATTTAGTCGAAATAGTGCCAATCGCATACCTCAAGGGAGGTTCGATCTAATATATGTGAAATTTCAAGTAGTTAAGAAGTGGAGTATGTATTAGTTCATTTCAAAACCGACCGAAGATAATAATCAATATAAACGAGGCGATAAGACATCCCAAAGACGCCTCCCGAGTTCGTCGTTGACTCCTGAAGACTACAAGAACATCCTGAAGTCCTGGATTGCTGACAACTCCAGTCCCCACCGAATACCTATTTGTACATGTACCTGTATCGCTTTTTTCCGCTCTTCAGCCTCTCCAAATTGTGCGCAAGCGCAAGTTTCGTCGCCATTTATCCGAGTTTATGGTGCTCATCATCACCTATCATCCCGAGGAATATTTCACATACACTGACGGCCTCATCTTCTGTACTGCTAATCTTCACCATTCTGGTAAGAGCGTTCCATCTCAGGTACCTCGAAATCTCTCTTCCCACCGATCTATCATTATCTTCATCGAGGTCCCCACGTAGACCTTCAAATTGCCACGAACTCGAGTGAATTTATTTAAATTTCCAATTCCATTTTCCAAAATGTATCCAATTTTTTATTTTCACGCAAATTACATACCAAATGGATGTTTTCAGTATCCAGAATTATACCATTTATTTGTCGTATGTCCTGTTTTATGATTTAATTTCACCCGCATTCATTTTCATCAAAAGGTCCTTCGAAGGATTCTTAACCAGCAATAAATTACAGCGCCTATGGTTTGATAGGCAGGTTAACTGGAAAGTCCAGGCTACCCAAGTTCCCCCCTACGGCAATCCAAATGGTTTCGCCATTTTAATTTATAAGAAATGTACTAAATAGAGCCAGAAGATAAAAAAAACAGTGGAAATAGTCATCAGGATTGAGCTGTAGCCTTGTTGTGTGTGCTTCTTCAAGGAGAGTCGACAGAAAGAAGGACACAAAAAAAAACAAGAAACAAAAAATACGGAAAAACCAAAGCAAACGAGCTAGCCTCTTTTGATGGAAAGAATAAAGAATGAGAGCACATTGGGACGAAACCAGCCAAAAGGACTGACCAATCCGGATTGAGAATCCGAAAAGTAGGAAAATCAGGAAACAAATTATTATAATATAAGTACTCTTAAATGTAAGAAAATACTTACAAGCCAAGATCACAGTACCTAGGCGTTTGTGTTCCTACTAATTAACAATATTATGTAATGACTTTACAATAAGTAATTGTGCTATAATTTTTACAATTGTTCCACAATTTTTACAAATTTCCTCATTTTTCTCACTATTTGAATTCTTATTCATAATTATTGGTGAGTCGTCTTTTGACTTGTTTTGCCTCAATGTGTGAGCCCCCAATCTTTCTATCAAAAGTTGCTAGATTGTTTGATTTGGGGTTTTCCATTTTTCATTGGGTACCTTCTTTCCTCATGTTTTATGACGAATTTCTTTGAAGGAGGACATTTTCAATAAATCATTGCTATTCAGGTCAATCCTGTTGATGGCACCTGAAACGTTGATTTTTAATTGAAACATAGGTACCTATTTGCTGAACCGTAGGGTGGTATAATTGGCTGAATCCTGACTAAATAACCATATAAACCGAGTATACGTTACAGGTACGACCTAAATTAGGTAGTGCAGCCTTAATCTTCATCTCCAGCGAGTAACCACGGAGCATACAGTGAGTACAAGAGAGAAACTCCATAAAGAGACCGTTCTTCTTATCAAATCGAACCCTTCTGGAGTCCACTCTCAAAGGCGAGCTGGCCCACACAGGACTGTCTCTTTGAGGGGAGGTTTGGGATAAACTCCAACGACGTAATAGAAAGAACTGTACGCTCCGGGAGGATGGAAATAACGAAAAAGGTATTACGGTTACGTCCTGTAGTTAGCAGATAACGACGAGCTTCCCGTTTCACTGACAAGAAAATCCCCAGTCAGCGGCCACAGTGGAACTCTAATCATTCTAGTACGTAGGTTTACTGAACTTAACTCCAGTCACAACCACCTGCGCATTTTCTAAGTAAATCTATTTTTCAAATGTCTCTACACAACTATTTTCTAGGAGAGGAGCCAATCACCGTACCACCACTTGGAAATCACGTATAGACCATATTTTAGACAAATGGTCGTACATAACCGTGTGCTCTTGCTAAATGATTATACGGCTGAAGATACCAATTTTGACAGTCGTTTCTACTGTTACTCGGAATTCATCAACACAAGGACGGAGGAGGGTGAATGTTAGACGGTTGAATTGGAACGAGAAAAACAATGGAGTCTCACATGCTTGAAATGTAAACAAAACAGCTTGTAAAAATCCAGCCAAAGGTATATGTTATTCACGTGCTGTAAGACTCAAAACAGGCTGTTTACAACAGCAAATATGTAAGTAAACTGAATTTCAGGATTTGCCGAAGGTACATGGAATCGAGATGAAAAATCCAAAAAAATTCAAAATGTCAATAATATCAAAAGAAAGGATGAGTTCGTTAACTGGAATTCTTGGAGTACTCCAAGGGATCAAATTTTGAAAATTTAGAGTCAAAATCTGCTTTAAAAAATGTGTTTCTTGAGATTTTCGGAGTAAATAACCATCTTAAACATAGGAACATAAAAATATGGTATGTTCGGAATTAGCATGAAATTTCCCATGAGAATCACCCACCAAATCGGTTAAAATTATTTTTGAAAATTCGCTCATCAACTCTTGCTTTAAGAATGGAACGTTTTTTTGCTCTTGTCATGCTTAAGGTTTCTCGAAGTAGGTAAGAATGTTATTACAATCATAACTACTTTTAGGATGTGTATCATAATTAAAAGTTTATTACATCGAAGATACATTTTTTTTTTCATAGGCAAGGCAGATTCAAAATACCATGGAAACTGGTTAGAGTTGAATATAAATTAGTAAAAATCACCAGCAGCAACAACGACTGAGGAGTAGGATTCCACTCCACTTCCATCAGTAGTAGTAGGTTTCACCTTCTAGTGAAACGATAAGAAATTGATTCTCAAGATACAAGAAACCTGTAAAACTTGTTATGATTAGCCAAAACCAGGCAAAACAAGCCATATTGCCGTACAAGAATACTGCTGGTGAAGCTCAAAGCCCAAATTACCGTACAAACAGGCTGGGCGCACATACCCCTGTCGTACATCGTGTGAAGGACTTAATTACTTTATAAGCCGGTAATTACCGTACGGGTTGGCAACACTGGCTCACAAGAAATACAAGTGCCGGGTAATTAGGTAACTTTCAGAAAATATTGAAAAATCATAAAAATCATGGCTAAGGGGCTCGTTGTATTGAATCGGTCTATTCCAATGCAGGATTTGATGGTCTACAGTTTTTCTATTATAGATTCTTTTTTCTTCTCTCAAACACCTACTCCACTCTTTATGGGGGGGTCCAATGGTAAAAAAGTGGTTTTTATAGAGTTTTTGTGGATTTAGCAAGAAATTAGCTGCCCATGTTGGATAGTTAGGAACATGGGATTCATTTCCAATCCGCTCAAAATTTCCTATAAGAACAGAGAACAACATAAATTATGTTTGAACACTACGGAAAGGGGCGCATAGTGTGGCGAATTACCGATTTTCCGTTCAAAACTAGGAAATGCTCAAACTTCACGTTTTTTTTTTTTTTTTTGCTGAACACAGAAAAAATTTAAAAAGTTCCAAGATTGAAGTGAAAACCAAGGATTTAATCGAATTTTGGACCCAATACGTCGCCACCATGATGTCCTGAGCCTCTACACTCACTTGATTGCTTTGTGGACTTGGAATCCATCGACATCATGTTTGTGCAGGTAAAAGAGACGAAACTAGGTAAGTAGCTTGTCAAACGGAACAGGATGATGAAAAATGATGTTTTTTCCGAGTTTTGGCTAACTTTTGAAGCTTTTCGCCATACTATGAGGCGCCTGGATGCGAACGTACCACCTTAGGCACTCTTCAAACTACAATTTCACGCTGATTCCGAATATACTAGGTAAATGTTTCTATGTTTAAGGTGGTAATTTTCTCCAAAAATCTAAAAAACACGGTTTTACGGTACTCCTAGGTACCTGCTAAACGGAGCAGAATGATCAAAAATGATCATTTTCTCGATTTTTGCCTAACTATAATAATTATTGGGGATGCGAACGTACGACCTCAGGCGCTCTCCGAACTACAACAAATAATGACTAATCCTCTCGACCACCTGCTAAGCCTCTAGGATGTATAAAAACTGCTGGGAAATTAATATCT
This sequence comes from Lygus lineolaris, assembly GCA_030264115.1. Lineage (NCBI taxonomy): Eukaryota > Metazoa > Arthropoda > Insecta > Hemiptera > Miridae > Lygus > Lygus lineolaris. The sequence goes on from JAEMON010000005.1 coordinate 4,807,825, forward strand.
ACATAATTAACTGTGCCTTCCACACGTGGCTGAGGTTGAAAAACCCCATTGGCGATTGGATTATCACGTTTGCTGTCATTAAAGTTCATTTGCTGTGATGAAATTATAACTCATGATTATATTATTATTGTTCATTTATAGAAATCCACACATTTCATTCTACCTCGCGTTATAATAATTCAGCTCTCTCACCATCACTGCTGTAATACCTCCTTGGCGGACCTCCTTGCGCGAAATTCGATAATAATCTCCCTTAATCTCCTCATCATAATTTCATTGCTCGCACGCCTCCTGTGATTAAGCCCGGCAGCACATTAATATCGTTAATCTCTCGCCAGATAAGGAATTTTGATGGCTGTGAGATGAAATTATGATGACAAATTTTTCATTAGTTATTTTGCTAGCTCACTACCGTAGTTAAGAAGGTATTGTCGAGCAAGAAAGAAAATTGTCCTCCAAAATCAAAATTTCCACATGATTTTCACGTTTCAGAGCTTCCTGAACAATTGTTGTTCATGTCTGTCAGTCTATCTGCCTTCTGTCTGTTTGTGTCCTGTCCCACGCAAAATTAATGAACTTATGGTCTGATTATTATGACGTTTTTAGGAATTGTGTGGGATGGCCCTGTGACGGCCCCATATTAATTTCATCGCCGTCAGACACGTACAAGTAGAGTGTACTCAATGTACTCATGCTCAAACGTGAATTTTATGAAACCATGGTTTTAGCGAATTTTTGACGAAAACTTGAAATGATGTAAATGCTTTGTAAATTTTCTTCATGGAAATCAGTTTCAGACCATTCTAAAACGATTTCTGAAATTTAACACTGATACAATATTTATATATGTGCCACTCCAGATGATGTCTGACACAGGAATAGAGCTATGAATCCGAAAAAATTTCCAAATGTCAATAATATAAAAAAAAAATAAATAAATAAGATCCCTCAGAATAGGGCTGGAGGATGGCGCTCCTTTGCTGAGAGAATAAAATAGGAAACAGAAAAGAAGAGTCAAGAGGCCTTGACCATTAAAATTTCCCAACCCTGCCTTCAGCATGCTTTCCCCTACGAAATATATGTTATAATTTTGAGAAAAAAATAATAATATCAAAAGAAAGGATGAGTTCGTTGGACAGAATTTTCGGAGTTCTCCAAGGGTTCAAATTTTGAAAATTTAGAGTCAAAAATCGCTTGAAAACGCATGTTTGAGGTTTTTGGTGTAAATTACCATATAAAAATTATGGTTTAGGTAATCATTCTTCGGAAATTCGCTCATCAACTCATGCAGCACGAATGAGACTTTCCTAGTTCCTAATAGACGATTTCACTCAAAGTCGGAGGTTAGTTGGGGGCTGATTCCAAGACAATAACCTATGAATTCCGTCATGACTGGATAAGTGATGGCTGCAGCTCATGCGAAAATGAAAAATATGAAATTTCATTTAAAGGTATAACTCCGGAACTACACGACCAATTTCGGTGAAATATTCACAAACTGATTTCGTACGTCCATGTTACAAAACCGAGTAAGGTATACTGCCTACCCTACTTGGCAGAGGTTTTTTTTCTGTCCATCATACTGAGGAGATACCTACGCTCAAAATCCGGAAGGGTTCAACATCTATTTTTTTTTTTTTTTTTTTGCCAAACTCTCATTTTGATCATCTGTGTTTGGTTATTTTGGTCATTTTAGATGATAAACCATTGGAATTGACCTTTTTTTGAACTTACTTGAACCTTTTCAATCCCCCCCTCCTCTTCCAAATATCCACGAATACTTGTAAAGATACATTTAACTACCACAGTTTTCGTGTGATTTCGATGACATAATTAGGACTGGTTTTAGACAGTTTGGCCCTGTAAACCTGGTCATTTTAAGTGAGGAATTATTATATTTCAATACTTATTATCAATAAATAACGCAGGTAGATCTTATTATAGTGTCGTTGGTTGAAGAAGAAAATTGCAAATTAATATATCCCTTAGAATGACCATATTTTTGGCTATAGGTAGATACCTAAACTGTAGTCATCTTTGAGTTTATTGTTCCACACTTAATTAATTGTTGCCGATAGGAAACAGCCAAGAACAACCTGTCGAGGGATTCCCTAGTCAATAGCGCTATATTGATTGAGTTCATACAATCACTGGAATTGGTATTCCATCTACTAATAGGTATTCCATCTACTAATAGGAAGCTGAATCGGTTCAACGTTAATCCCGTCATCTGTTAGCTCCCAGTTCGCTCTTGGCTACTGTTCCCGATTATCAATTAGATCCTGACAAAGAGCCCAGATATTTCACGAGTAAGTCAACCAACTATTCAACTAACTAGTAGGACGACCTACCTACCAGGACGACTTGCTGTGAGGAATGAGTTATTTGGGCGATTCATCGTTCCAATTGGTTTCAATAGAATAAAATGATTTGAAATACCGCCACGGATGAAAATCGAACTATTTTGGTATGGGTAAAGATGTTAAATTAAGAATTCCTCGTGTACAATGACCTGAACAAGAAGTCCACGTGGTTCTCTACTGAAAACCACGTGATCTTATTAAACAACGTTGACCTTATTATACAATCAACAAGTGGTAAATTTTCAAATATTCACATAAATATTATAATACCTACTGGTATTATAATATTTATGTGAATATTTGAAAGTTTACCACTTGTTGATTGTATAATAAGATCATTCTTGGAACTACGAGTGTACTGTAGATTTGAGGTGGGTGGTTTGATTCCCAACATTTCTTTTTGAAACCATCCATACATCCCAAACAAGAAGTAGTTAATCTCTATAATAATTCGTTAATGAGTGCCGGTAATTAGGTAACATTTGTGACCCAAACTCGCTGGTATTATGGGGTTGCTACGGAAACAGAATCCCGAAATTCCAGGCATTTCCAGGTTTTCCAGACCTCAAAAGTGATATTTCCCTGACCTTTTCCTAAGCGTTTCAAAAGCCTCCTCCCCCAAACAATAGTAAACCCGTACGATCACTGCAAATTTCACCGAAATTGTTGGAGTTGTGGCTATAATAACACATTTAAAGTTTGCGCATAAAATGCGCATTTAAAAATAAAATTACAGAACATTTTCAATTTTTACCTGAATTTTCCAGGTTTTCCCTGACCACTTTCTTTTCCCCTGACTTTTCCAGGGTTTCAAAGTTTTCCATACCCGTAGCAGCCCTGTATTAGCAAATCTCAAACAATGTCCTGGCGAATATCAGGTATTTTGAAGATAGGTAATGTAAAATGTAAGATAGGTTCCGATTTTGGTTTATTATTTTCAATAATGTACCTTTGGAAGCGAGCACGAAACAATTTTTTCTAACCCCACCTCAAAATTAGATGTTTTGCGTTTCAAGATAGTACGCGGCACTTTCCTTAGTTGCCAGGGGGAAAAAAATGAAATTCGGTATACTGTCCTCATTTGGGGTCTAGTTGTGCCGCGAAGCTTGGTGTTATCGTCGGTCTTCTATGAGGCGTTGGAAATGGGGGTTGAAATTTTCAAAACGCTCCAGCTCGAAAACATCAAAAAATTAGAAGTTACATCTTTTCAATCGATTTTGAATAGAACACAATTTTTAGCTTCGAATGAGACCTCGCGGAGCATTTTTAGGGCCAACCGTTTGCTCCCTGTAAGGAATTGATTTTGATCTCTTTGACTTGATTTCATTTTTCTTTGGTTGGAAAGAAAAAATATCAGAAACACAGGTGTGGATCGCAAATCTTCCCAGTAGACCAAATCTTCCTAAGTTAGTGAATTTCACACTACTCTCAGATAATAATAATTACAAGTAGGTACTCATTGTCCCCAATAATAAATTATTGTGAACCTCGCGATTTATTTAAGGTAGGCAGATATTTTATACCAAGATCATGTTTCTAGATGGCCGATCTATACGGAAAACATTAAACCGTTATGCAGCGTTATTATTAACGTTTGCAGCGTTTTTGTAGTTGTAGTTGTTTGTACCTTGAGTCGTTTCTTGGATTGTATTTTCCTTGAGTCAATGCGGTCAATTTATTGTATTTCATTCTAAGTGGAGATAACCCCAAAATTTCCAATCTTTAGAGCTCAGCTAAAGCCTACAGTGAGGAATTGTGTTTAAATTAAAAAATGGGTTTGGAAAAAGTTTTATATTTTTTTTTAGAACGAAGGTTATTGCTCGATTAAATTTATGTACACCTTATGTACTCACATGTGTATTATTGATATAATATCAATCAGGAGAGTGTAACGTCAGGAATATCGAGGAATAACTAGTAAATCGTTAGTGAGATAATATTATGCCTGGACAATGCTTGTCCACGATAAATATTACTTGCATAAATATCCTCTTTTAAGTAAACGAAAATTATGAAAATTGCAGGTACGTTCCTTCAGCCAGTATTGTAGAGATTGGAAGAATGTACCCCATCGTTTCGTTAGGGCCATAGCCGTACCTTTAAAATGTTACCAGGTCTTCCATGGGTAACGTTACAGTCCTATCCATCATTTTGTTTACTGCTCATGACTGCACCATTCAATTATAGTTATTGCCTATTAACTCTTTATGAGTTATTGATACCTGCTCAGTGCAACTGCGTCTGTTCTTTTCCAGAGCACCGTTTAATTCAGAGGATTCTGTCAGGGACGATCCTCTCGGAAAAGACGGCATGAAATTAACTTTCCAGTGGAGTCCGGCTGTCATCCCAACCAGGTGGTAATGAAAGGCAAATTAATCATTTGGCGATGATGATCTTACGCAACTTCGGACGTAGGTTCCTCGGGTGCCTCATCGACGATTCCGACTGGAAGCGGACTTATTCATTTTAATATTAAGTATTTTAATTATTATGATTTATTATTTTGAGTGTTCAAGCTATTCACTGTGAATCCCGGATACGGAGTCGAAATGATTTTTGTCAACTGACAAACATTAACATAATCAAGAACTTTTAAATCATGTCGACTCACGTTTCTGCTTGCGACTTTGTTTCATCGTCCTGAACTTTCCTCCAGGTTCGAGGGAAATCGGATCAGTCTTGATCATTATAGTGGAAAATTGTTTTACCGAAAATTCTGCTACCGGTGGAACGGTAACTCGCAGAACTTGAAAAAAGAATAAGAAAGTTCTATTCATGCAGCATGAGTTGACGAGCGAATTTTCAAAGAATAATTTTACCGATTTGATAGGTGATTGTTATAGAAAATTTCACGATGATTCCGAACATACCATAATATTTATAGGTATTCCTTTGTTTAAGGTGGTTATTTACACCGGTAATACCTAACGTCAAAAAACACGTTTTTAAAGAAAACGATTTTGACTTTAAAATACAAAATTTGACCCTCCTGCCAACGAACTCATCCTTTCTTTTGATAGGTATTATTGACATTTCAAACATTTTTTGGATTTTTTATCTCGATTCCAGGGTCAGATATCGTCTGAAGTGACACACATATATACTCGTACATATGAAAAGTTTTAAATTTCATTAATCGTTTTAGAATGGTCAGAAACGGATTTCCATGAAGACATTTTTAAAAAATTTGCATTACTAAAATTCTGAAGCCATTGCAATAGCTTGAGTTTTTCCGAAAATTCGCTAATAGGCAGGATTCTGTGCGATTGGGAACCTCGTATGGGTGGGAATTTTGCATTTTAAACCTCAAAATCTGATTCAGTTCACTTGAAAACTCATTGGAGACAAATTTCAGTTTGAAATTACCCGTAAAATGGGTTGAATGGAAGCGCGTGACGTCATTTAGGTCCCGCAAAAGATGGGAGCTGA
>JAEMON010000005.1:4813670-4829076 GCA_030264115.1 Lygus lineolaris
GGTGAGGTCAGTTAGGTGCAAATTACAAGACCCATTTTGGGTAACATCCAAGCTTCGGATACTCCTCATGTAGCAACGTTATGGAAAGCCCTCACTAAGATCTTTCAAATCACAAAATAAAAAATTATCATGCAAGTAAGTTCCCCAATGGGGTTTATAAACTTGGATTCATAAACCTCCTTACTCACAATAACTGATGAATTTTGAGCAGTTTGGGTCACAGTGACCCGAAGCGAGCGATTGCGTTTAACCCTCCAGCTCCCAATAACAAGCTGCCCGGAATTTCAAATTGTTTCTATTTTTCCATCTATTTGGGCTCTAAATAGAATATCTAATGAGTTTTCTGACAGGTTGGATCAATCCCGTAAAACAAACATTGGGTGCCACCATATCCTTCCAACCACACAAACTCACAATGAGCCAACGTTTTCAATCTGTCCGCCCTACCCATGTAGGTATTACGGGATACGTTGTTGAACAATATTTGGGCAACCAACTGCAATCTTTGATGAAACCAACCTTATGGATTGGATTTGTTCCATCATAATTACAGATGAATTTCACAGAACCCTCTGCCTATCATCGTTTGTGCGATAATGCAGCAAGTTAGGCGGTTCAATAGAGGGACTTGAAATGACATAAAATGCCACAAACTACATGAAAATCGACTTGACATGCTTGCACACAAAGAAATGCGGATTTTCTAGGCTTAATCTTGAAAACAACGGCCCAAAACCAGAAATCGTCAACGCCAATCCTGACCCTAGGTTATCAATGCCCACTTCTTGTTATTGGTCTGTGTTTATCGGCCCCTTCAGAAGGTATCAATACCCAAACCAAGTAACTAAACCATTACCAGGTGGATTTATGCCTCATCAAAGAGGTGTCACCTGTAGGTGACATTGGGCGCTGGGGGGATGAAACGTTACGAAGACTGGAGTGAATTACATGGAAATTGGAGGAATAATACATACCTGATATTTATAACCGGGTGAACCCTTGACAGTGTGAGGCACCGAACGCTAAGAAAATTATCACAATTTCGGCCAAACGTCAAGTGTGAAAAGTCAGAATAATAAAAAAGTAGTTCAATTCTTAGTTGTAGACGGCGACGGCTGATGCACTAAAGTCAACTTGTTTCGTACTCGGATAACGATGACATAAAAAAATCAAATGCTCTTCGTGTTCATGAAGGGCCTTCGAGAGCCTCAAGTCTCCCGTTATGACTGTTAGTAAATATTGGAAGGACCATTGAGAGTGACGAATCATATATCTAAAAGCTCATTTTCGATCAATATAATATAGACCTTGTCTACAACATAACATTGTGAAACGGGAATGTTTGTTGTTGTTAGGCAATTACTCTGAGTTTATTTTATTATTTATTCTATTAATATAGTTAGTAAGTGTGTTTGTATGTTTGTTTGTAACGCAATCACGCTCAAACGGCTATTCTTATTTCCACTAGGCTTTTATGAAAATTGATGTCTAGTTTATGGAGGCTATAGGAGAAACCCTTTTCCTTCACCAAGAACTGTCCTCTATTGACCGGTTTCATTGATATATAATAGACAACGTGGGATTTAGTGGGTTATTTATTTACTGAGCCGATTCGAACTACTACACCACGCGATGTCCTCCTTTCCGCAGTATTGTTCAGAGTAGGCTTGTATGAAATATTAATGGATTACGAAAATGTTACATAAAATATTTAATATGATTCTCCATACTTATATGCAAGGCCGTCGCGTGGTTTATGGGCGCTCAGGGCAATTATACGTACTAAGTAGCGTGGCGGGTTGTGTCGTTGTCTGTGTTTTAATGTCCAACAAGAGACACCTAAACGGATTGAATTACCTTAAAAAAAAATACTAGAGTCAGGAATTAAAATACTTACATTTTTGATGAAATTCTTTCTTAATAATTAAAAAATTGATGATAATCAATGATTGATGTTAATTAAATCCATACAAATCAATACCTGATGTTATGTAAGTTATACATAACATTCCAGAATACGTTATGTAAGTACATCTAACTTGATTTTTTCAATTTTTTAAATATTACTTTTGCCCTGGCACCCCCGCGCGACCGCGGTTGCCATAATAGCCACATCTAACCACCATGTTTATATAAAATATCCAAATATCTACTATGAGAACGAAAAAGGTTATCCAGGTAGGGGTTTTTTTGGGTAAGATCGGACACCTCATCCTGTGAGCTAAAAACTTATTAGTTTTATCAATCTCGTTTCCTAAACGCGATGTTTTTCTATCGAACCGTAAAATCCCTTTCTCTGACCACGGCCGAGGAATTCGGTATCGATGTGAGCTCCAGTCCTATTTCGATGGTAATCACTTGGGAAACTTCACCTTACGAGAAGAGATAGCGAAAAGAAAGAATTGTTGCTTCAGGTAGCCTATCTGAAACAGTAGAGAAACCTGAAAGAGGTCCAGTTCCGTTGCGCGAATTATAAAAGGGCGGAATTTATTGGTATTTTGTGGGAAATCTCCTTCCAACAAAATCCGAGAACGTAAGTACACTCCTAAATGCAAGATTATGCACATTTTAATACAAGAATATTTTGCAGTGATTCTCTGGTTCTCCATGGATTCCCTGTAATTGAAGTGCGGAGTCTATTGGTATTTTGTGGGAGGAGAATTTAGTGGTATTTTGTGGGAGAAGTGCGGAGTTTAGTGTGGGAAAAGTATTTAGTAGTTAATTGTCGGAGAAGTATTATTAAGTAGTAGTTTTTATTTTTTTGGTAGGGAGTAGTGGGTTTTTTAGTGGTGAGTAGTGGGGTTTATAGTAGAGAGTAGCGGTGTTTTAGTAGGTAGTAGTGGGGTTTTTAGTCGTAGGTAGTTTTATCTTCTTGTGGGAGTAGCATTATTTAGTAGTAGTTTTATTTTTTAGTAGGGATTCAGTAGTTTATTGTATGAGAATTGTAGGATTGTAGGAGGGATTGTTAGAAGTATTTGTGTGAGAGGTGTGGATTTTATTGGTATTTTGTGGGAGATCTCCTTCAAACAAAATCTGAGAACGTAAGTATACTCCTATAAATGCAAGATTGTGCACATTTCAGATCATTTTCCAATAATTTTCTGGTTATTTATGGATTTCTCATAATCGAAGTTGTTAAACATTTCATTTATTCATGGTGTTTGCTGAAGATTACACCTTAGAAGTCCACCCCTTCCCATCACCTTATTTTGAACTTTTCGGGAAAATTCAAAATACGTGATTAATTATGTTGTATCGGTTGTTGAAAGATCCCAAGTGGAGAACTCCCTACCTGGTTATTGTTTGTGAAGGAAAGGGTTCGGTACTACACTTACTTGTTAAAAAGAGTAAAACAGAGCCTTTTCCCCATAAACATCAATAAAAGCACATCTATTATCACAATAGGATGGTCTGGTCTCAAAAAATCCCAAGATGTGAACCACAGCTGTTTGGAAAGATGGCCGTCCAAACAAGTTTCAGTACAATAATATTATTATGTTTGTTACAAAATGTTCACTCGGTGGGTGCTCTTCAGTCGGGACTGTTTTCGTTGCACAGACAAAAACTGATCGTAGTAATCACCAGAGAATATGTCACTGATTGAGACAGTTACCTACTATTAAAAATTAACCTACCTAGGTTTGGAAAAATCAAACCTTGCTTATACGATCGTATCAGGCCAAAAACCAAAATTTTGGCTGTAGGTATGATATTGCATAATGTCGAATCGTGTGATACTTGTTTATAGTCACTTGAGACTTCGAATTACAAAACACTCAGCTGATCAATAATAACATTTAGTCCACGATCAAAGAAGAAAGGGAATCAATGTTGTTTCCCATAATAATACGAGCAAGGTGGGAAGAGTATTTTAAAAACACTATTCTCTCATCACATGATTGGTGCAATACAACCATTTTCTCACGAATCATCATTCTCATGATTCCCAGTCCACATTCAAGCATGAGCAAAAGTAGGAAAATTATGGCAAATTATTTAAATAAAAGAACAATAACGTTTCTTACCTGGTAAAGATTCATTTTCGTCTCCGCCTGAAGATTCCGGAGTGAATCGTTGAAATTCATCTGTGGAAAGAATGGTTAGATATTTCATGCAGCATGCACCGTGCAACCATTCCCAAATTACTTTTTTAAATTACGTTTTTCCAGGAACACCTACTCTAATAACAGCGATTTACTGCTGGGTAACTGTCATATTGAGTTGTTATTACTATTGACCAGCTAGTTCAGCCACTACTACGCCTGAAAGGTATTTTATAGATCTTAACTTGGATGGGGAACTTGCATGGTTGATTATTATTTCGTAATTTGAAAGATTTTGATGAGAGCTTTCCAACAAGGTGCTATATGAGGGGTATCCGACGATTGAAAGTTACCAAAAATGCGTCTTGTAATTTGCGGAACCTAAAAGACGTCACGAGCTCCCTTTCAACCCATTTTCTGTTCAAACCAGCCGTAATTTCAAGCTGAAAATTGGCACCAGGGGGTTTTGAAGGGCGATGAATCAGATTTTGAGGGTAAAAATACAAAATTCCTACCCATGCAAGTTCCCCATTCTCTGCCCGTACATGCTTGTTTGAGAAGACATTTCTTTTTATAAAGAACCTACTTTATGAATTCAACCTTCAACACTAATTCACTGACTTCAACACTAATTTTTCGTTGTTTGTGTTTTTTGTTGTATTTTTCATAGTTTTCGTTGTAAGTAATATTTTTTTAATGTCACAATTGAGATATTTTCTGGCCTCAGTAACAGCGGGTTCCTCTCGTCCCTCTTCAGAAAAAAGTAATATTTTCAGTATAAGTATCTTTAGTATAAGTATAAATTTAGTACAAGTTCTGTTCAGAAAATTTCAAATAATTTCACAGCCTTGCTCGTGAGGAGTAGAGAACATAACCTTTACAGGTCCTACTAGCGGATTAAAACAAGTACAGTCGAACCTGGGTACAGACAATTTGAAGGGGAACGTGTTGTTATTTCTTATGTAGAGGTTTTACTTGAACCCAGGATTTCTTATACCCAGTTCTTTCTCAACAAAATTTCTTATTATAGAGGTTTCAGGTCAGAAAAACATGGGTGTGAAGTGAATGTAATTTTTGATAAAATGAAGCGTCTTTCTTCTTCCAACTGTTGCTCAAAATGAACCCACACTTGCTCAATTTCTGGGTGAATTCCCGTTTTCGATTTCAGTTTATCACTGGAGAAAAATTCATGGCTCGTTCGTTAGCCGTGAAAACATGGACGGACGACAAATCGCTGGGTCAGATGAAGACTGGCTTAAGTGTGAATTTCGTCGTTTTCGATTTTTGATGCAGTCTTGATCAGAATTTCATGCTCTTTTTAACGGACAAGTCGTTCATTTCTACGTCCACCCAATCGCCACCAGAGTGCACTCACGACACTTCTCCCACTCCCGGACTTTTCTGTCTTTCACTGCTAGAGTGAATTATTTTCAGTTGTGCATTGAAACTGGCACAACTGTAGGTACCAGCCACATTGGCGCAAAAGTTACACTCTATTGAAATTGTCGAGAATTTTCAAACGCTCCTCCTGGAAAATTTACCAATTTGCACTTAAGATGGTCTTAATATGACCCATCAAAATGACAATCGACAGATCATTTTTGATCTTTTGGACTTCTGGAATTGGAACAGCTGGAGGCAAGTAAACAGTCACGTAACTTATTCTTTCTCGCACAGAGGTAAATGCAGGTGAACGTGGCGAACAATTTTTTTCTTGTACTAGGTATAGAGCTAAAAACATTTCTTATATCCAGGGTTTCGTTGCTCTATTGCAAGAGCAAGGGCAGAAAAAAATTGCTTCTCTATATAGAGGTTTTCTTATAAAGAGGTTCACCACGACCAGATTCGACTGTATAGGTAAACTATAATTGATTGATTTCATTACAGATAGTTCAAGGAGAAATCAAATCCCATGAAATTACTAGGTAAGTATATCATGAAGAATTCGACGAACATTACGTTACCCCAGTTTCAGAATGTTTATATGGGAGAGGGGGATTTTGAATAATTAATTTTAGGTAATCCGTTTAGGGCGTGGAATGAAACCATTTGTTACGGTTTTGAATGGCCCGCATGACGTGAGAGGAGGGTGTGGATTACCGTATTCTCGATCAAACACCTGCTGTCACACGATTTAAGGGAAGGACGGTACCTAACCAACCATACTTCCTCTCGAGTGAGTTAGTTCAACATTGGTAGGGCAGTAAAGAACCACATGGAATAGTTACTGATTCACTGCAGTTCGGAATTTTCGAAACGACTTTGACTTTTCGATTTCTCACCCCAGAAAAAAGTAGAGAAGTCTATATTATACGGCCCATTATACAAATTTTGATGCAATTTCCAATTAGAAGACAGTTTCCGATGAATTTCATCACGGTCAGATCTGGGCCAAGAGGTTGGTAGTTCCCATTTGCACAACGTGAATTTCCCAAAATGGGTACTGATTTCACACGAACTAAATTTGAAGTAGCTCCAAGTAGGGTCTCGAATTTGAAGGCAGTTGAGGATTGGCACCAAAATGTTCGCCTATGGACTTAATCGCGATCGATTAGATAATCACTGAGCAAATTTGAAAATTGTTGTCACATCGGCCAAAATTTCGAAACTATTTTCGGAAATTAATTTATTTGGGCCCTCGACGCAGACGGTTCCCTATGAATTTTATCTCCAACGAGTGAGTTAAAGCGATTCCGCATTCCTCAATAGTTAATGTCCCCAAACACCGGTTCTTTACGAATCTTTTGCCTAGTTTCGCTCAAACTTTGAGCCAAGAATATTCTCCCTATGAATTTCATCGCGAATGAAATGGACAAATAAACAGTATACCTGCAAAACCATGTTCCTGTGTCTCTTTTTTCTCGAAAATACGGATTTGATATTTTCATAACGTTATTGATCAAACGAAATAAGACCAATCTGCCTCAATCCAATGATATCTTCTCTGTGCAACGTTGTGATAACGAGTGGGTCTGGGAGGTTCTGAAGTGGTTGTAAGAGCTTGTAAGTCTCCATATGATTCCTCAAGTCTGTGGACAAATTAACCTGACAGGTATGATATTTCTTTTTTTCCTGATTTTTGTTTCTCCTACATTAGCATCTTGACGTGTAATCCAAATAATTATTTTGAAATTGATCAAACGTGGGTTCTTATGTCACAAAAATACCCTTAAAAATCAAACAGTTCTCGAATATTGGTATGTTATGAGCAATCTACTTAGCCGGTGGGACCATCATTTCTTCAATTCGACTCAAACTGGAGGTCTTATGCAATATTAGATTGAGCCAATTGGTTTTTGTTGTCTCATGTGAAATTTCAGGAAACGGGTGGTATTGCAGGTATACCTACTATCAATGTTGAATTCAAATAGTTGAATTTGCCTCGTATGCCTGATTCACTGCCGCACCAAGATGTCAGAATCATGAAATTATAGTTATAGATGCACAGGAGAAGGGTTTCGACCCTTGTGTCACCATAATGAGCTTAACTAGTGTTACGTGACATTCAGTTGGGGAAGAGACCTTTCCTCGATCAAGAGGACTGGCTATTAACAGGCCCTCGAAGTGGATGAGGTTCTAGCGGTGGTCGTTGTTGCGGGTAAAGTGGTCCGAGGAGGGTGGACATCGATGTGATCGAGGTTGAAGGATACGGAGCTCGTACTTGGACATGAAGTGGGTGAAGAGGAAGAGGAAGAGGAGAAGAGGAAGGAGGAAGAGCAAGAGGAGAGACCGATGAGGCTGCGAATCCAATCACTGTCCGTGAAACGCGCGGGACGTCAGAGTTGATTATGCTCTACTCCTCTACAAGTACTGTCAGCGCCCCTTCCGTCGAACCGACGACTCACATTTTCAGTCTGTAATCTGTCAAGTCCTTGCGGGAGCTGGACGTATCAAGAAACTTTCTCCCAGTTAAATTCCAAGACGCCAAAAATAAAGCGCCCTTGAATTTCAATTAAATTACGGTTCAAGAAATCCGTGAGTGAATGAACAGAGATCCATCAAGAAGTGAAATTTGATGAAGGGTACATACTTATGTTCTGTTTTTTAAATTATGTTTTTGAAGGAGAAAAGATTCTATGCTGATACGTTCAATACCCACCTCACCTCACTACGATGAGTAGTACCTTTTTCAAGGTTTTGTCCCCTTGTGACTTCACTGCTCTGTGTGACATCACAGGAGGGGCAAACTTCGATAAAAATTATAGGAATAAAACTAGCTACATATCGTAGGTGAGTCCAGTTGGTGTCAAAATGTACTGTATGTCCTGTATGGAAACTACTTTCATTGAAAGAAAAAGTATGTTTTTTTGTTTGTTTTTTTTAACCATGGGCAAACATTTCTCATTGCGCTGTACGGGTGACCAGTTATTTCTCATTATTTGTATTTTAGTGGATACATTTTCTTTATTTCATTGGAGGAACCGGGTATCGGCCATACATATCAGCCACCGTCAGTTTTAAAATGAAACAAATAAAAACCCTTAGTTTAAAAGTGCAGTGATAATTCATAACAATACTTATAATATTGATTTATTAGTCGTCTGTTGCAATTGTCTTCTTCATTGGTTGCACCTGTATTTTCAATATAATGCTCCTCACTTACTCATAAGCTGGGATCTATTAGCAAGCAACTTTAACTGTAAGATCATTAGTTTGTTCTCTGGATACAATTCCACTTACATTATGTCTTCTCTCTCATTATTGTGTGTGATCATCAAATCCATCTTCCGACCATCGTACGTTATACTTTTTATCCTCTTTTTTCAAACAATTTCATCCGTCGGTAAACAATTATAAGATTATGTAAAATACGCTGTGAATATTCAAGTTTCCTAATGATAGCCGGAGAAATCATGAACAATGGAGGATGGAACTAATAATTACCTAATTAATGTTACTAGTAATATCCATGATAGACATACACGTCATTCACTCATCAGGTATATTATGAGAACTAATAGATACAAGCTTATGAATAATAAACCAAACCAGGTTATAAGTTGCATTCAAGAACGCAAGTCCAAATATGCGACTTGTGAGTGCAACACACCTTACATACCGAGTTTAAGGCTGATAACATTCTATCATGTTATTTTATTTATCAGGAGAATGGCTGCGATGTACGACCGAAAATTAATCTTCCTATTAAATGAGAAAATCTTTCATTGTTCGTATGAAGAAACAGGATTTTCTTTTCTTAATGAGACGAATCGTCTATGAGTTGCAAGAAAATTCTACCTTCTAACATGAGTGAAAGTCCCAAATCTTGACATGCAATTGTTCACCAATTCCATTCCCATTCCAAGCATTCACATGCGTGAGGAAAATCAATATGAAGCTAAATCTTGAAATTTTATTGCAAACAGGTTTTTTCTTCCCACCCGATTTTGTCTACCTTATTTTTGTAGTTCAGTCATTCTGTCTGTTGTCTGTGTTTTGGGTTTTTCTTTTATGCAACAATCCAACTATTCGAATATCCCTCACAAACTTGAAATTCAAGGGAACGAGTGATTCAAATTTCAACAAGAATTAATAGACGCTAATCTTGGCAAGCTTGGCTTAGTTTCTGGTTTGACGCAGGAAAAACGATTAAAATTTTCGATCGGAAAGTAAGTACGTACTTGAGTCACAATAATTTATTTAATCAATTTTTCTATTTATATCTTGAAAATACCGTTTTAAATCACTCAGTCATCAGCGATTGATGAATGATTGATGATCATCTACATCAACGTATGTTTGGAAGAATATAAATTTTCCTCACTCATTCCAATAAAACCTGATCAAGTTGAAACAAGCTGAATTGTCGTGCGTGCTACCATGCCATGAGAGGTATTGAACGATGGTACTCCACTGTAATTACCAACCGCCATGAAGACCGTGCGTCCAATTTATTCAGGACTATTGCAGTAAATACTCAGTAGTTTTGGGAATTTATAATTTAGTAACATTATCATATTTCGATACCTCTCAATAAAAAATCTTTTCATATCAATTCACTTATAATTAGTGCATGCGATTTGTACAGAGACTTACCAAAATCATCGTATGCGTTCCGCTGTAATTCCGGCTAGAAAAAAAAAACAAACAAAAAAGTTAATTTCCTTCATCAAACAGGAAGCTTCAAATATGGCTCCTAAAATATGGAGGTACTGATATAACTCAGATTACTTAATGGTGTCTTATTCATTGCATCAACAGTAATAGTATTTCAAGGATAGTAAGTAAAATTCGGCGTGAAGATAGTAAAATTCCCCCAAACGATAAGAAATTGGCAACCTGGATATCAGACGGGGGAATTGAAAAGAGTCGCCGAAGATAACACGCAATTACGTACTATCGTTTCCCTCCAGTGGATGGAGTGTCAATAGGATCTCTATTTCATGTGAATAGGATCTCTATTTCATTACTGAAACGAATTTCACGGATCAGCGACTCAATTGTTCCGCCTAAAAAGGCTTCGGTCTTTAGCGTCCAACCGACCTTCACATCACACCAAAATGGAACCTACCGATAAAGTGCCTTAGTACATAATAATTAGAATTGAGTCTGTAAATGTTTTCATATAAGAACGAAGCAGCCATCGATGAGGTCCCGTACTACGTGTATACTACCACGGAACTATTTCACAGTTTTCTTGGCGTACTAGTAATAATGTTGTGATGCCACAATAATAAAACTAATAAGAATTTACTAGTCACCTGCGAGGCTTCACTCTACTTTCCTCACAATAATGGATATTTTTCGGATTTTATCGCTGGTTTCGGCCTTCAATCTATTTTTGTGGAGATGAGGGGTATTTGACATTGTTTCTACTTGTTAGAAGAGTGAGTCCTGTGAATTCCATCGAAACCGTTGGAGCAGTTTGGGAGAAAAGCTAAAAAACGGACTAAAAAACGACGTTTTTGCACCTATTTGGATTTTTTATATAATTGACCTGGAGGGCTGAAATTCTTAAGGTCTCATCCTCAGACATGTAGAAAACAATACTCGATCATACATACATACGGACTTACATACTCTGTTCCAAAACGTTGAGAAAATGGATCAGATGTCGATTAGGACTAGTCAAAGGTGGTGTTTCAGAAGTTAGGTTTTCTGCTGATCGCAATACTTTCCTTTCAACTTCAGGCTGGGAAAGTGGGCTGAGGAAAGTAAAAATGAATGAGGCAAAGTCCGGTGCATGTCGATTTCACGAATCTCAAAATCGACTACGTGCCCACTTGCCTCACCGGTATATTATTCCATACTCCAATGAGTAGAAATACCTAGGGATGTCCTTGGATGCGAAATTGCGATGGAAGGCACACGTCAGGAATAAAAAAACGTCTGCCAAGTTGGGTGGGCAGTAAAGCTTCCTCACTTTTGTAACATGGACGTATAGAATCAGTTAGTGAACATTTTAACGAAATATCTAAAAAAAAACTAATTTCAAAATTGCGCATGCGCAGTAGGTATTACTGATAGAATCGTGTTGAAATTCGAAGGAAATTGTCAACCTCCAACTACCCTCCGAATTAGAACGAAATCGGTCCATTAGGAACAAAGAAATCGTAGTTTCAGGAAATTCACGTTTGTGCATGCGCTCACGCTACTAGTGGTCCGATGTCGATTATATTGATGGGGGACCGTCACGGGACTAACCCGCACAATCCCTGACAATTTCATCAAATTCGGACCACATCTTCATATAGTTTTGCCTGGGACAAGGAATTTACCACAGACCGACAGACCGACAGACAGACAGACAGACAGACAGAGAGACACGGAACCGAAATTGTTCAGAAAGCTCTGAAACGTAAAAAACAAGTAGAAATTTTGATTTTGGAGGACAAAAATTTTTTTCGTTTCTTGCACGAATACATAGCTTCCTACCTTCGGTAGTGAGAAAGCAAAAGAGTTGGTACTCAAAAAATACTGCCTGATGGGCAGACAATCGAAGTTGCCTTCGCAAAACAAGCTAACACTGTTCAAGCCAGTTCCGAAGCCTGTATGGACTTATGGAGAGCAGCTGTGAGCTGCACTGCACTAAGAAATCGTGATACCATCCAAAGATTTCAAAACAATATGCTCAGGAGAATAGTCAATGCACCTATGTGCCTTCGCGGACTCCACCATGATCTTGATGTGGAAACTGTCGAAGAAAACATTCAGAAAATCGGTCATCTAAAGCGACTAAGAGGTCATGTCAACGAAAAAGCTATCCATTTCCTATATAGACGACCTGCTGTACGAAGATTGAAAAGAAAGAAACCTCATGAATTGGCTCAGTGAAAGTGATGAAGTAATGTAACATAATGAACATTCAATAGCTTATCAAAAGCATACAAAACAAGTTCTGTATCTTAGTTTTGTAAGTAAGAGTAGTAAATTAGATCAAAAATGGATTACTAATATGTTGTAAGCTTGGTGCAATACACAATAAAAATGGCAAAAAAACCTTGAAGTTTTCCAGAAGAATTTTCCTGAATCATAACTTCATACTGCTTGCAGGCCCTGTTTTAACATCAAACTATCATATTAAGTAAGTTTTAGGAGAAGGTGAGGGAGATTAACCAAGTCATTTCGACTGGTGGACTACCAAAGGGGCTGAACCAACAGCCCTGCATCTATAAGATGAGAAAGGAGTTAATGAAAAACGTTTTCAATTTCCACGAAAATAATGAGTTACAAAGTTAAATCGATTTCGACGGTTAGGCCATCATCAGAAACAACAAGAACTGAAGGTACATCAGGAAGGCCCTTGCTGGCTTATAAGAAGACCTAAGCTTATAACCTGACTTGAAGCTTGGTAGAGGGGGAAACCTATATGCTGTTTGAGCAGCTGGTTTATTTAATTCAATTGATATTCAATAAGCACATAAGTTACCGAATTCAAACCAGACAAACATTAGGTATAATGGTCAAATAGGTCCTGAATAAACAAATAAAATGTTAAGTTTCTACTTCCTCTGTTCACTTGTCGTTTAACCTTCTGCTTGTTGTTTAACCTGACTGCCCTCATCACTCTCCGTGGTTCGTCCTATCCTTATTTAACGAAATCAACAGACAAACCACTGGCACAGATGTTTCCTTCAGCCTTAATGATAATCCCGAAGAACCGTTCCAAGCCCCAGAACCCCCAGTAATCCTAGTAATATTTCAAGAGATACAGCGCTTCTTTCTATGACGGGGGCTCTATTTTGGGTACCGAACCATCCTGGGCCTCGCCTCTGATTAATTCGACCTGTCCACAGATAATTCAACCCCCAAACTTCCGGAACTTCCGTGGCCTTCGTCATGGAAATCAATTAGAGGAAGCTGAAACAATGTTTTCGACTTAAATGATGAATTATTCAGGTAAAGGGTTGATAGGATGACGTTCAAACTGTGGTATTTCAAAGTCAAACGTGACAGCTGAAATTGAATTCTTACACTGTTTCAATTTCATCTTGTCTACTAAATAAAGAAATCGAAGTTAAGGCAAAATGTCCCTCATTTTAGTGAGACATTTTTTCGATAGATGGCTGCACTATCGGAGGTGAAATTAATTTCCGTTTTTCTGTGGAACGGGTGGACCGATTTTCATTCTGCAAAGCTTTTTGTCAATGGTATCACCGACCTAACGTTTCTACATTCAGTTTCGATTCTTGACAATCGACTTCCATGGTGCGCAAAATTTAAGGAGTATAAAAAATTAAAAAATGTTACATTTAAATCTGTGTCAGGTATGTACGTAGGTAGTGGTTTAGTTCCAAAAGACGACTATTTTCGTCGACTTTACATTTCACCTGATTGGCATCTTCAGGTCCCCTGTACAAAAATCAAATATACTTAGGTATTACATGTTTACCTGTGTCTTTGATGTAAGATACCTACCTACTAATAAGTGTGTTTTGATTTTTTGTTCGGGAGACCTGAAGACGCCTACAATCAGGTTCTGCAAAAAACTCTTCTTTTAGAACTAAACCACTACTACATACCTAACACAAAATGGAGTTCCAAAATTTAACAGTAGACAATGTAAACTAGTTGACATTTTTAAATTCTTAGTAAGATCATAGGCAGAACCTTATTCATGAGTAATCACTGAGCAAGATCGTAGAACTCGGATCGCAACTAATTCGTGGATTTCTGACTTGCATGAGGGTTTGGTGTCAGATAGTCTACACTCAGGCAGAATTTACATTGCTCGACGAAGTCTTCGGTCGTAATATTCCTCAGATATTCTTATTCAAGGAACCAGTCCGAATGTTTCGAGTGGTTGGGTAGGCACCTTCTACGGGTTTGAACCCACAGTGAATCGTTGTTTCACCATTTCCAATCCATCACAATGGAGAAACGTGTGGCAACGTCGCCTTCTGCCTGCTAATAGAGATTAAGGAGCGTCTATTGTAATTCGTATTTCAAATAGGCCGATCGATATATTACTCCGATTTTGAATCGGGAGATTGATTTTGATTCTGCTAGCAAAACTCTATGTCATGGATAGGTACCTCTGACATTTCAAAAAATGTTCAAATTTGACCGAAAAATATTTGCACACCATGGAAGAAAATTTTTATAGAATCGAAACTGAATGTAAAAACCGAAGTTTGGTAATACCATTCACAGAAAGCTTTGCAGAATGAAAATCTGTCCACCCGTTCCGGAGAAAAACGGAAATTAATTTTCGTTCATTTTGAAGCGCCACGAGGTGGCAGCTTTCGGAACTAAACGCGGGACATGTCGCGATGGGCCATCATTCTTATAGTTAGTTACAAACTAGAACTCGTGTTCTTGACCTCAAAAAACGGAACACCAGTACCTATCTACTCTTATCTTGTTTTCATCTCATCTCAGTCAGGTGTATGTCTTTCAGTTGGTTTGAGACTCAATTACGTTCGGGAAGTAAAGGTACACCAATTTCGGGAGGGTATTTCAAAATTGATAGCGAAGCTCCTGGCAAGATTGTAGGCTATAGGAGGCATTAGAGACTTACAATTTTGGGTGAAAATATCACCAGCAAATGGATTTCCTGAACAAATTTTGGGATACTTTTCAGTACGATCATGCGATGTCTTGAAGTATCTTTCTGACGTCTGGAGACCGCTTTGTCTACCAAGAAAAGTAGAATCCAAGAAAGTTTAGAATCCTGAGCACTGTGAAGAATCATCAATACGACGATTTAACCATTTATTTAATGACTCTTACATGAACGTACGCATACATACCTGCAGTTACTGAGTCCAACAATTACCCTACACCCAAATAAATGGTCGGTTAAAGTTTTCCAAAAAATACGGTTAATGAGTAAAATACGGTTATTTCGGTACTATAACAGAGTGTCTCATTAACCGTAATAGTCGGTTATTGAGTTCGGTGTTCTATCTGGTGGTCAGGAA
>JAEMON010000005.1:4842994-4865436 GCA_030264115.1 Lygus lineolaris
CTTTAATGAAGTGAGTCGAAAATACGATTCAGGCGTAAACAGAAACGTAAAAAGCAAGTGGGAATTTTGATTTTGGAGGACCACTTTTTTTTTTTTTTTTTCTTGCACGAAGACATATAGGTATAGCTTCTCACCTTCGGTAGTGAGGAAGGAAAAAGGGGTGGAGGCGCGAAAATCACCCCCTCCCTTAATTTAACGTCTGTAATAATGAAAGCGTATAAGTGATTTCAGTAAGTTGGTTCCGAGTTGAGGCGTTTTTCATCTAAATCCTTCCAAAAAATCTACCTCTATTCGAGAAGGTAAAACGCCCTTAATCGATTTGATGTGTTTTAATGTAACAAACATTCGAAACCAGCCAGAAATAATCGATAATCGACTAAACTGCCGTAAATTGATGAGAAAAACTGTTTTTTGATGGATATTCCACACCCATCGATCTAAATGACCACCAATCGATGTCCTACCAAAGAATGAGGTTGCGGGAATGCTTAGCAGTGAACATAAGGGGAGTTTTCTTCGTAAAAATTTGAAGCTGATTTCTGAAAAATCAATTACCTATTTAGAGTTGAAGCGTTGCGGTGAATTTGACGCAATACTTTTTCTTGTAGAGAGGTGAAGACATCTGTTATATCCTGGTTTTTGCCCCTATAATGCTAGGTCCAAAAAGATGCTTTCTCATATTCATAGGGGTTCATTGTAACCAGGTTTGACTGTGTACAACTCGAACAATCCCGAAGTAATTTCCAGAGGTGAAAGTTGAGTTCGATCTTCGACTTGAATATTCTCGAACAACTACGAACCGTTGTTGGAACAAACCTGACAAACCCCCCTCGGGGGTGGGAATATTCAAGTTGAGTGTAACTAGCCCTGGCAGTTGAAACAGGATCCCAGTTCTTATCAGTAGGTGAAGTAGTCCACAAAACCAGTTGGAACACCAGAAAATATCCGAGTTGAATGTATTCCACAAGAGTGTGCGAAGAAGGTTCTGCGTGACTATAATATAATTCGAATTGCACCTACACGGCCGGTTGTTCGAATAGAACTTTACTGTAGTGGAAGAGAGAGTGCGGGGGGGGGGGGGGGGGGGGGGGGGGGGGGGGGGGTGAATCTGAGACGTAGGTTGTTGAAAACGGTTTCATTTATTCGTCCTTTCTCCATAAATTTGACTTACATTCAGAACCATTGATGGAGAAGTGTGTGAAACGAAAGGAAAGCTTTGAATGAGACGGCTACCCTTGAATGAAATGCTTACGAACTCCGTTATGTAAATTCGGGAGGGAGAAATCCCACAACTCTCTCTCTATCTCTCTCTGAACCCACTGGGGAACGGTTGATCAAGGACTTATTTTTCTTTGAATAGCTTCGGTATTGAATACCGACAGAAAAGATGAAAACCGCATCCGGGAACACAAACATTCATATGCATTTCCATGGATTGATGATTGAAATACTGGGCTCCAATTTCCATCATCACCCAAACTCCTCCTCATTTTCATATTCATGTATTTTCTAAAATGTAGACAAAAATAGTAGTTTATTGGAAATAAAAATGAAGACAGTCGGTGTCTCCTAATGTGGGGATTAACCTTTTCTGTTTGAGATAATAAATTTAGAAATGACATTTAAATTAGCTTATCTTCCGGATCGTGAAGCGTGTGCGCATCCTCTCACCATTATTGTTCTGGATGATGTGGAGGGTAGTGGGGGCTGTACTCAAGATGATGGCCTATTAATTCCATCGCTATTGGATCAGTGATAGTCTCTACCCATGCGAAAACTTGATATTATATAATTATGTTAGATAGTCACAAGCAAAACTTCAAAAATAGTCGAAAAATTTTGATTGAATTTTGAGGAATTGAGCGAGATAGCCCCTACACGGCCTTTATAAATTTAATCGGGATGAGGGTCACTGCGATATCGAACGCGTTAATTCTTGTTATCACCAACATTTCGTGACCATATTGCCTCGGATAAATTAACTAATCCGCCTTTAATACCTGAAAATTTCATCAAAATCGGGCCATAATTTCGTATTTTGCCTGAAATGAGGAATTTAACACAAACCTTAATTGTTCAGAAAGCTATGAAAAGTAAAGAGAAGCGGACATTTCTTTACTTCATGCACGACTACATAGCTTCGTCCCTTCGGTAGTGGGAAAGAAAAATTCTGGAACTTAGCAATGAAATTCATTAGTTACTATTTTATATAGAAGTAGGTTCATTGATTACCCATATAGGAGAAAAATACTCATTCATACAAGGTCTTCTTAAGTGCATCATTATCCAGTGGCTATCAATGATTCAGTCACGACAACTCGCTCATTTTGGGAATTATGTAAAGGTCAGTCCCCACTGCCCTCGTAGTTTGAGTTCCAACGTGAAATCCTAGCCAGCTTGAATGAAGAGAGTCGAGTACCCTTATCGTATTCCAGTGCCCATCCATCGATTTCCGATTTCGATCATCAAATGGAAAGTAGCGTGAAGCCTCGCCTTAGTTTTCCATTGTTGCGTTCAAAAACTCCAATTCATCAATACGGCCACCTCAAGTCAAAGTCTTCTATTGAAGTACCTTGGACCGCCTTTCCTATGAAGACTCGAACAATAATTGAGTTTCACGAACCTCAAACGTGAAATTGAACGGTTCTCGCAAGTAAATACCGTCCACTCTCCCATATAGTGAGTTCGATGAAGAACCATGAAAACTTTATCTGATTGTGCGATGCTACCTGCCAGATGCTCCACCACAATGGCGGCCATATCCCTCCTGCCCCTCGCTAGGTCTTCTGTAATTCTGTTGACTTTTGTCTTTTCGCCCTTCTGTTCCTGACTTCAATCAGCCGGGAATGGGACTTCGAGCAAACACCCGAGGCTCATCAAGATTTCAAAGATAAATCAAACAGTCTGCGAAATGAATTGGCGCAAAAAGGATCAAACTCTGTGTTATGATGGTTGGAATTGTGGTATCGCCTGAGCCCAGAATATAGATCCATCATGGATGACAAATTTCATCATACCACTCCTGTAACAATCACAATTGGCAGTGTTTGCCTATCAACGAAGAATAAAATCCAAGATCAAAATCGATCTCTTCGAGTTTTCCAATTTGATTATTGTACCTCCAATGTGGGCAGGTCCAAAAATGTCAAAGACGCTAGTACACAATCATGCGCTCATATTATATACATTCTGTGATGAGGGTTTGTAGCGGTAAGTACCTAACAGTACCAGTTGAACAGATGAATGTTCACGTAAAGCATGATTTGTGACCATGTAAAAGCTGCAACCATCCAATTAATAGCTACATCACACCTATAAACCTTTGTACGAAAGTTACAAGAACTTGTGGGAGCGCATCCATGTAGCACGTGAACCGAAAGTTGCCGAGGAGCTTAGCCCTAGAGAGGTAGGCGTGATTAAATCTTCCTCACTAGGAGAAGCATCCGTTTGTTTTCCCTAGACCCGAGGGGAGTGGCTCTTGCTTCCCCCCACCTATTTACTCAGTAGGCAGTTGCAGGTTGGCCGGTCAGTGTGAAGGCCGCCCTTGTAGAGTTTTGTCACAATGTAAATAAAAAAACATTGTGAGTCCATTTTACTCACTCCTACATTTTCATGTAGGTAATTGGTATACAATGTATGTTTACGCCTGAATCGTATTTACACCCGAACCCCCTCGGCAATTTCCGGCTAACTTGCTACATGGAGACGCTCTTCGAACTTGTTGGTAATAATTACTGCTTCCTCACTTCCGTAAGTAAAAAGCTTTGGATTCGTGCAGGAAATGAAAGAAAAATGTCCTCCACTTGCTTCCTACTAGCTCCTTTTTCTCAAACCTTTCTGAACGATTTTGGCTCTGTCTGTCTGTCTTTCAGTATGTCTGTCAGTGGTAAATTACTTGTCCCAGATGAAACTATATTTGGTTATGATAATATGGGTAGTATGGTCGGCTATGTCATGTTTGTTCATCGTGGTTCGTCGGGATGCTGCCCAGGAGACATATATATTTGGATATGGTCCGAATTAGATGCAATTTTCAGGGATTGTGCATGTGCGAGTTAGCCGCTGGACGATCCTATATCTATCAATTTCATTACCGACGGACCAACAGAGGCCTGTGCGCATGCCTGAAACCCCTGAAATTCCTGAAACAATGACTTCTGAGTTCGTACTTAATAGACCGATTTTTCCTAAGTTCGGTAGGATGACTGAAGACGATTGTCTTTGAATTTCGGCACAGTTGATCAGTAATAGCTAATGCGCTTGCGCAAACTTGAAACTTGTCGTCATTTTGCTGAAATGTTCTAACTGATTATATAGATAATATTACGTTTCTGCTTCCTCACTACGGAAGGTAGGAAGCATGTATTCGTGCAAAAAAAAAAAAATATCATTGCCATCGGACCTCTACTAGCGTGAGCGCATGCGCAAACGTGAATTTCCTGATACCCCTGTATCTTAATTCCTAATTAACCTATTTCGCTCAAATCTTCAGCGTAGTTGTGGAATGACTTCAAGACAATAACCTATGAATTTCGTCACGATTGGGTCAGTAATAGCTACTGCGCAAGCGCAACCTTGAAATTTGTTGTCATAGGCTTATCTTCGGAACTACCTCACCAATTCGGGTGAGTTTTTCGGGGATTACGAGAGTTAGACCCTAGAGGGTCCCCTATGAATATCATTGCCATTGGACCACTACTAGCGTGAGCGCAATCACAAACGTGAATTTCATGAAACTACGATTTCTCTGTTCCTTATGGACCGATTTCAAATTCGGAGGGTAGTTGAGGGTTGACAACTCCCTTCAAATTTCAACACAATTCTATCAGTAATACCTACTGCGCATGCGCAATTTATAAATGAGTTTCATAGTCATAACTCCGGAACTACTTGACAAATTCTGGTGAAATTTTCAGAGATTGCCCAGTTCCAAATTAATGTAATAGCCATCGGATCATTAGTAGCGTGTGCGCATGCGCTAACGTGAATTTCCTGAAACTACTATTTCTCAGTTCCTAATGAACGGATTTCGCTCAATTTCGGAGCTTAGTTGAGGGCTCACTCCAAGACAATTATCTATGAATTTCGCCACAATTGGAAAAGTGATGGCTACTGCGCAAGCGCAAATTTATTGTCATAGGCATGCTCCTAACTCCGAAAATGATTCTACCAATTTCGTTGAAATGTTTACTAACTGATTCTATATGTCCATATAACAAAAATGATTAAGCTATACTGCCCAAGTGCCCACCCAACGTGGCAGTCGTTTTTTTTTTTGTTTTTTTTTTTTCAAATTGAGAAAGCTTGGCTACCCACCCAACTTGGCAGTCGTTTTTTGTTAGCACAGTGATCTACCAATGTGGATGGGTAACGTAGATACCTGCGAAGAGTATCAATAAAATCATTGTTTAATAAATAATTATTCACAGAAGTGTTTTCATTGACCGCATGTGAGTGACATTCTCTTCTCGAACTTGACCAAATAATACGTATTCTTATTCGTAACACACAAAATACTCATACCAATCCACCAATAATGAAGATAATCCTCAAAGTAAATTAACAGAAACTCCCACCCCGAGGATAGGCTCGGTTTTTATTTTTTTTTATTCGGTTCTAAGCTGCGAGAGAGCGAGCTACGAATCCCCAAACAGGTCAGAACCGGTGAAAGCATATCAGAAAACAATAAACAGGAACGCAGCCTTGATCAGCCTCATTTGTATGCTTTGTTCCAGGCAAGGTGTTTCTCCTTCACTGCCGTTTCCTTTTAAGGTTTTTTGTTTCCCCGGTAGGAATGCCTAGTCCGCTGCTTCAAATCGAGCACCGTATTAAGAATAGCCCAAATTATTATTGGATTGAAAAATAAAGAGAAATAGAGAGAACGTTATAGTTCAGGGAGGTCCTAAACGTCAAAAGCGAATGGAAAATGTGATTTGGGACGAGAAACATTTTTCATCTCCCCTAAGTGAACAGAATGCTTCCGCTACCTTGGCGAAGTCGAAAGCGAAATAAAACGAGATTTTATTGCGATTGCGAGGAATATACAATTCAAATTGTTTGATTGGAGGGCAAAGTGATAAGTAAAGTGATTTTGCTCCTCCCGCTTTATCCATTCTATATTTTATTTAATTTTTATTGGTTTCGAGAGTAGTATTTTTATTGGTTGAGTAACATGGCAAACTCTGACCCTGGAATCTATCTAACGAAATCCTAAAAATTCGAAATGTCAATAATAAAATTACAAAGGCTGAATTCCTGGCCAGAATTTTTGGAGTCCTACTCCAAAGGGTCAAATTATTAAGTATAAGAGCAAAAAACCGTGTTTTTTGAGGTTTCTTGTGTTAATTATCATCTCAAACATAGGAACATAATTATGAAATATAATTATATTCGGACTCAGCGCAAAATGTCCTATAAAAAAAACTTTAAATCGGTTAAAATGATTCTTTGAAAATTCGGTCATTAATTCATTTTACATGAATGTTGTTTCTAGGAAGTCGTCATTTGAATTAGTGTTGATGAAATCAGAGGTGGTATTCTTCTTTAGTAGGCATGCTAGATGTTGGGCTTAAAGTTGCTGGCTCCATGGGCTTAGCCTATTGATTAGCAATAAGTTTTACCTGCAATTAATTGGTCATTGTCACTTGCTGAAATTATTTTATCGTAAGCGAATTTCGCCCCCCCCCCCCCCCCCCCCCCGGTACCCTCAGTCCGAACCGGTTTTCCAATTTTATCAAATTTGTATAACTGTCTATTACGTTCTTATTAAGTTTTCCTCCATGATCAATGTGTAATTCAGCCAAAATGGAGGTTGTATCAAATTGATACGCGTGGCTTCCTGCTGTGAATTTTTGTTTTTTCCCGTTTCAAGGGCAGTTTGTATATACGTTTGATAGGTACATGTTATTTTCCCCTCAAAGCCCCTATAAACACGATTCCGGGATATTTTCACAACCTGGATGAAATTATCGTGAGAACACGAGAGAAAGCAACGCGATAGATAAGGAGTATTATACTACATTTGATAAGGAATTTTTTCGCTTGTTGAATATCAGGTTGTAATTGTTGTTGTTTTTGCTAGGGCCAATGGTGCGAAGTAACAGTGTGAAGCCAGTTAAGGTCACAACTCGAGTGAAATCAATGATAACCTTGCATCAGGATAATACAAAGAGCTTCAAACCGACCCCCGACCCTTGTATCATTTGATACAATGGCCTCTTGGTTTGAACTAAGATTGTATCAGATTGATTCGCGTGGCGCCTCAGTGACAACTTGATTGCATCAATTTGTTGCGTATGGCGCTCTAAGTGGCAAATGACTTTCAATGAATAATCATTTTGTTATTTACATCACGTGTAAATAAATTTAACTAAATCAACATCACAAAAAAAAATCCATCATTTAAATCAACTAAATAAATAAAATCTCTTTAGGTAGGTACATGGAAAACTGATTAATAAGCAAATCCAAATGAGCTCTCTGATCTCTGGCAGCCGACAATCCACTTCCTTCAATGTGGATCTCGGAGAAGCGAGCGAACTAATTTTGAGGTTCTTTCCTTCCCTGCCTTGTTGCTCGTAGGCATAGAGAATTCCCTCTACTCGGAATTGGTTCGCCCTTTCGAGTCAGTTGCCGTCAAATCGCAATATAGGTTCTTGAGCTGTATCGATTCGTCGAAGCAATCAACGATCAAACGTGATCACCAAGTCAGTACCTACGAGCTCCACAACTTGTTACTTCCGAGTGAATCTAACCTGACGTAATCAATCCAAAGGTGAGAATTTCTCTCACTCCAGCCGTATTCAAATGGGGTTGCATCAATGTGGTCACGAACCCCCTCGCAGAAAAACCGTGGACAAGATATTATGTAGTCCGGGAAAAATGTTGACGTGATCAATCGGATGTGAGCAGTTGATCGTTGCTTTATTTTTTATGAGTTTATTGTTCTTCCGTTTTCTTCTTTATTCATGTACCTAAAGCATTTCCAAACCTAATTGGACATGGACATTTCCCAAACCAAATTGCACATTTTCCAAACCAGATCAGACATTTTCCATGCCAAATTGGACATTTTTCAAGTCAAAATGGACATTTCCCAAACCAAATTGTACATTAATTTTCCAAATTAAATTGGTCATTGAGAAATTTTGAATTTTTTAGCAAATTTTCATAGAAAATGAAGCTATTGCAATGGCTTCTAAATTTTCGTAATCCAAATTTTTTTCAAATTTTCTTCATGGAAATCCGTTTCAGACCATTCCAAAGAGATTCCTGACATTTAACACTTTTTCATATGTATACATATAATTATGTTTATATATTTATATTTCATTCCAGACGATATCTGACCGAAGGATGGAGATAAACATTCCAAAAAAAATGTTTAATTGTCAATAATATCAAAAGTATGGATGATTTCCCCAGAATTTTGGAGTACTCCAAGGGGTAAAATTTTGAAAATGTAGATTCAAAAATCGCTAATAAAAATGTTTTTTTTTTTTTGAGGTTTTTGGCGTAAATTACCATCTTAAACATAGGAACGTAATGGTATATTCGGAATCAGCGTGAAATTTCCTACAAGAATCACCCACCAAATCGGTTAAAATCATTCTTTGAAAATTCGCTCATCAACTCATGCTGCATGAACGGAACTTCAAAATTTTGCTCTTCGCATACTGCACGACTCAAAATCTTTTACATTTTTTTTTTTCATTAAAAGTCGTCAACGAAAGGGGTCGAGCTTGCATTAATTCCGGGAAAAGCTTTATTTCCCTAGGATTTTTAGGCAGGTCTTGGTGAGTGGGAAACTAATTTTTCCAACTTTAAACCTGGGAGGAAAACTTTTTTTTTAACAATATCAAACGTTTATTATTGACCTTCTAGTGTGCATTGGGGCAACTGAATATGGTCTGAACTTTTGGTACTTGGCCAAAACCTTGAAACACACCAAAACCTCGAAATTTTCGAAATCATTTCAGTTTTCGCTTGTAGCTCAAAAACGAAGCATCTTGCATTACAAAAAAATTTCTAAATTAAAAATTAAAAATTGTCCAAATGTTATATGTTTAGTTCAATAAAAAAGTATATTTAAAAAATCGAAGAAACAATTTTTTTTGGGGTACCGAACCCCCTTGAGAGAACGTTTGTTTTTAAGGAAAACTATGATCTTCAGTGAAAGGAGCATAACATTTTCAAGAAGAATGGCCAATTCAACTACAAGTTATTTTATCAACCAGGTATTTCAAGAATAAAATGATTGATCCAGATTTAAACGTCAGAAAATAAATAATTGTTCGAACGTTATTCAATAAATAGCAAAAATAATCAACCGAATATAATCAACCGTTTTAGGCTGGACTCCAGCTGTCCTCCAAAGGAAGAAAATGTTGTCCAGATGATTTCGCTCTTGGCTACTCATTGCCTCACTCCCTTGAGTGCAAGAGGAGGTCGCCGAGGTGAAAATACTGCGATTTGCGGTCACATGCGGTCATAATAATAGCTTAACTATGATTCAATGAATCGAATCGAGCACGAGAACATAGTAGTACCTAACCCCTCAAAAATCGAGGGGTTCCAATTCCCAGAGGTTCCAATCCAATCCGTCCCTTGTTTAACAATGTACTCCAAATTGAAAGAGTAGACATTAAATGTTAGTGCTGCGGTTTTCATAAAAATACTATTATTTTACTAGTAAATGGATTGCAATGATTAGTTGAGGGTATTGGCTTCCTAGTTGAACGCAGCTTCAGTGGTAACAAACCCCGAGCTTTCTGATGAATAAAATATTGATATGAAGTACCAAAATCAACAAATAGGAGAAAATAAATATGAGAAATTCATTCGTTACGGTGTCCTAATGTCAACAGCTGGAGGTAACGTGAGGTTCACAAACTCGACGGAAAGTTTTTGCTTAATAGTCAGAGAGGCATCCCGTTGATATGAATCCCGGTGCGTCGTGATTCTGCATTTTCAACTTCAAATTCGGATTCAGAACCCTTGAAAACAGCGGATTTAAGGGGACCCTACCTTTGAGATTTGAATCGAAAAATGGACATCACTACATAATTTAGTGTAGAAAAAACACTATGATTATTATCATGCAACACTCTTTAATTTCATTTTACCCACAGAACTCGCCCTTTTCCCATTTTGCGCTTAATATCTACGAGCGAAATCGCGATTTCAAAAATTAGTTTTTTTCCGTGAAATTTCACTCAGAATCCGAGTTTGAAACGAAAAAAAGGGTTCTCATTTGAACTGAGTAAGTTGGTGGGCTCACTGTGCGCGTGCGTAAAAATGGGCTAGCATGATTTTCTGAACTTCATAACTTTTAGGATTTTTGAACTATATCTTAGTCCAACCGTCCAACGAAGTGGGCCATCCTGTGTACGGAATATTCGCGATGGGCATAACTGCAGGTTTTCTCTGTAGTATCAGCATGATAATATTATGTTTGCGCATCTTGCCAAACTGCCATTATATTAATTAGCATTTAACAGTAAATGTAGTTTTTACTCAACCAAATTAAGTTTTTTCACAGACAAATACTATTTTATCCAGACCAAATCTAGTTATTTCCCAATCAAATTGAGTTTTTCCCAATCAAATGTAAGGCGCTTGACTGCTATAATGATAGAACCTACCTTGAAATTGATAGGAAAATAAATAAATTTAATTGGGAAAGAAGTTATTTGTTCGGGGAATGATACCTGCATGGGTATTCCTTCCCATCATTCTCTTCCACCTCTCTATCTTCATAGCCTTTTAGGTACCTCGAGCCTTTGACTGTTATGATTGATCATTCTCGGCAATTTTGCGCAGATTAAAAATATAACATAATGAATAGTGTTCCTTCGTGAAGCTAGAAATGGAATAAAGGGAGAAGTGCTAGACCTGCCATGTATTTATCAAAGTAACATTGTGGGAAGGTAGCTTGGAGGCGAGAATTGACGCAAATCTAGTAGGTATTATTATAACGAAGCCGATTATGAATAGCGAACGTTTAAATCCCTCCATTAGGCCTCGTTGGAATATTTGCAGGAGTTTTCGATGTCTGACGAATCTCTAGATATGAACAATTACAACAATCTCTAGATATTAAATGTTGAACATTTGCTCCTGCTCATTATTAAATATTCTCGAAATGTGGACTAAACACAAGAATTCCAGTTGTTCGCGTGTACTAACCTACCAACGATGATACATTAGGTATGTTAATGTGCTTTTTCACGATGAATAACGTGGTGATGTTAATTTTATGATGCTTGAAGAAAATGGAGGATCCGAGAACTTTGATAAAATTTTAAATTCGAGGCTTGAATTAGAATCTTTTCTTCCACCTTGAATTGATTGGTAATAAAAATGAATACTTTCATCACTAATTATAGAGATTAAAAGTGTTATTTTGCACTACAAAGTGGTAACAACGTCCAGAGCTTGGATAATTTGTCTAATTCTTTGCAGCACTTGAAATCAACAAGCCGATCGATACGAAGTATTATGATACATTAATGTATATATAATGCATATAATACATAATATATATACCTAAATCTATACCTATCTATACCTACAAATACATATCAAGGTAAGGTATATAATTATGTAATATAATGTATATATACCTACCTACATCTATACCTATCCATATCTATAAAAATATATTAAGGTATATATTATAATGTATTGAGGTTGCCGTAAATAAAAGAGAAAAGACAGACCGAATCTTACACGTTTCCGTACAGAACGAAGGCAAACACTGTAAAACGTCCATCATAATAATATTCTACCTTACACGTACGTCCGTACTTTCGCCTCGGAAAGTTGTGGAAAGGCCAATACTCACTTATTGTTGTTGTACTTTTTCACCTATGTTTCCGGTCACATTTCTTGTTATTTCATCTTCGATAAACGATTAAAAAGTCAGAGTTAATTGACTTTTATTTTGCTTTCGAGTCTACCGAAGTTAGCGGAACCTTTGTTTTGACTTGAGGGAATTGACGAAATTTTTGTCCTCCGAAATTGAAAATTTCCACTCGCATTTCACGTTTCAGAACTTCCTGAACAAATCTGGTTCCGTGTCTGTCCTGATTTCCTTGTTACAGAGTTTTCATACGATTTTGTACACATTTTCAGGGATTATGAAGGTAGGGCCCAATTTCATCATGATTGAATCAACAGTACAGTAAATTTCGTTCACAATTATGTCGATATTTTAACTAAACTGACAGACATCAACAAGATTAAGAGTTTTGAACTTACAAAAAAAAATTGTATCTCAAATTTTCTTGGAAGCGAGGAAGCTATGAGCCATTTCCCCTATGCAGAGTATTTTCCCTTAGTTTTTATTATTTTTCTTGGAAGTCCAATCGTGACATTGTCACATGTTTTAGTTTCTGTGGACGACACCAAGAAACATTTTCCCAGTTTAATTTGTTCACTTCTTGCAAATATTCAATACCGAATAGGTAAACATTTATTTTCGCAATATAAAATCACTTTATCTTCCACTCGCTTTACTCACTCTTCTATAGGTTATGGGCCCAGCACGCTTCCACTGCGCGGATATAGAGACAAGGTTCAGAACATGAAGATATAAATCCAATTTCTTTGAGTCTCGCATCTAGTTCCTTTCACCATTGTCTACCAGCTTGTTTTAATCCATACAATGATTTTTTCAGTGCACAGACTTTTTCTGTTTGATTGTTTTCAAATCTTTTGGGATGTTACGGACTGAAAATGGGTTTCGGGTCATTTTTGACTGGATGCAAATTTCACAGTCACCCAATTTTTCACTTGAGTTGAATTTTAATCCATTTAGAATTTTGTTTTTCCATAGCAAGTTTCAAATCATTTTCATTGATATGGCCAAGTTTAGCATGCCATTCCTGAATTTTTCAATTGCATATGAGATTAGATTTTCTTTTGGAGCTGATGTGTCCACATAGTAAAGGCCGTTTGACATCTCAATACACTAACTCTTTAAAATGATGATGAAAATAATGAATTAAATATAATGATGATGACAGCCACTCGTGAGGGGGAGTCTTGGAAGTCCACTCGTGACATTGTCACATGAATGTTTTAGTTTCTGTGGACGACACCAAGAAACATTTTCACAGTTTAATTAGTTCACTTCTTGCAAATATTCAATACCGAATAGGTATACATTTATTTTCGCTATATAAAATCACTTTATCTTCCACTCGCTTTACTCACTCTACTATAATTTTTATAAGCTGCTCCCTTTCATCTTCAAAGTGGCCGTGATTTTTACTGTGAAAAGGGGAAGGGGGAGGAAATGTCCTTACTTCAGCTCAAAAAATATGACAACTAAACGATCTTCTATATCGAATTTAAAACTAATTGGAACTAATTTATTGATTTCCAGAAATTATTAGTAATTAATAATTTAGCAAAAACATTAGTGTTAATTTTGAATTGAATTTATAATTTCAAAGATAATTGGTCTACCTACCCCATATCAGATAATTACAAGAATGGTAATTTTTATTTCCCAATTGAATTTTAAAGTAAAAAAACGTCGAAATCCTCGTTGATAATGTGTTCAGATCAACCAACATTAATACATAGAATGTTATGCCCTCCTTGTTGACGTAAGTTTCGTTTTCGCATGCCCTGTGGCTTCTTCTAGAAACGATCCACGCGATTTCGTGAATTTTTCCGTGAATAAATTTCCCGGGGGAGCTGTTCCTCAAACAGGAAGAACCCGCTAAAATATCATAAATATCAATCTCATAAAATAGTACACAACGCTGTCGTGTGATGGTAGAAGGGCTCAACTATATAAAACCCAAACTCTTTGGGATTTCCCCCAATCTTTTTTGAAAGATAAAAAAAAAAAAAAAAAAATGGAACAAAAACAAAGAAAATAAAAACAAGATTTCTTTGAAACCCCGTTGTACAGTACGACGCCCTACAGTAGGTTCCTGCATGATAGCCACCTCATTTATTTATTCTTTTAACGAATTTTCGAAGAAATTCCAACTATTGTAATGGCGTCAAAATTTAAACGTTTAAGTATAGATTCAAAATTTAATGAGAATAGCTCAAAATTTAATGCCAATTTTTGAAAATTATCTTCACGGAAATCCATTTCAGACCATTCTAAAACGATTAATGAAGTTCAACACTTTTTCATATATGTATGTTTATGAAGCCCCCCTCTAAAATCGTGATTTATGGGGGGTACAAACAAATTTTTTTAAATCCCCCTTTTTCCATTTCAGATTAGGATTCTACGAGAAATTTCATGATATTATGCCCTCACTCGATTTTTTTTGTAAAGCGCAACTTGTCCAGCGAGTGCGCAAAGTTTACAAGTCACCAAATTGAGCAAAACATGAATTATGCTCATGTTAAACCCCACGTGTGGCACATGAGTTTTCATTGTTTTTCAACGCTGATTCACGTGGTGCTATCCACTCCCAGATTTGACTCTATATTAGGGGAATAATGACCTAAAACTTGGTTGTTTTACTGCCTTCCTGAGCGGGAACGAATTATTCGTTTGTTTGATTCGTTCAAAGCCAAGAGTATCAACGTGTATGAGGGTAACCCGCTTGCAAATCGAATTTTGAAATTTCGACTTCGCAGTCGAAAAGAGCAGTTCAAAAATAGTGGTGGGGGGATGGGTGGAACTGAAAATGCAACAATTAACAATTGTACAATCAATCAATGGCAAACAAATCGGAGGTGAAAAATCGATTTTTCGATTCAATCGAAAATCGATTCGCATACCCACCTCTGATGCGTTGCCAGTCTTGTCTAAAGCGTTTCCCAGTTTCACCCATGGACAGGATGGTGAAATGGACATGGAGTCCCTCTACAAACCCTTCTCCGACCATTTCAGGTCGTATAACGGCAGTCCAAAGAAGTAGGATTAAAATATCCCTTTCACTAATTGGCCTTTTAAAGGTATATAAAACCCAAGTTTTGAATATTTCTCCACCATTCCAAAGGTCGTCTCAACTGATTACACGTTCCTATCTGCCTACACAATCGACAACCTGTAGGACATGCACATGGGGCTCTTGGCTTCATGGATACTGCCTTTTCAATAGGTACCTACCTGACGGTACCTCAATTTCAATTCTAGCTTCGATGATGTCCACGAGATGTGTGACGAAACGTCAGCAACATTAAAGGTAGAATGAAGTGTTTCTTAGTACATATATCTTTCTAAAACCCTGGGCCACATCCCGGCTAAATAATGGAAGATCACTCCAACGGCCGACATGAAATGTCATAATAAAATGTTGAGCAATTTCACATTCGAAAATCTCCTCCGTTCAAGCGTTCATTTATAGCAGCGCTACATACTGCTACTTTAGGATTTCAGTCAATCTCATTGGTGGTAAACTGGAGTTCCATTAGCGTTTGGGAAGATAATAGTGATTAAATGTAATGACTAACGTAGAATTAAGCTGTTCCTATACTTCGGTTAATATTTGAAACGTTAATGGATAGGATAAAATCTTCAATAAGAGGATTTTGATAGCAGATTCAAGAGCAGTAATTAGTTCAAAACTGCCTAAGGAATAATGAATTTCATACTTATTCCCTGAATTTTAACTTCGGTCATCCAGACCTCCACCCTGCTCAGAATCAGTCGGGTGCATGGGTTTGCAAAGGCACTGTTTGGACGCTATTCTGGCCAATTTTTCAAGAATGGGGAACTTGCGAGGTTATTTATTTTTGTAATTGGGAAGATCTTATTGAGGGCTTTCCAAAATGGTGCTATATGAGGGGTATCCGACGGAACTTACCGAAAATGGGTTTCATCATTTGAACCAAACTGACATCACCTGCCTGGGTGGATCCCTCAGCTTCCATCTTTTGCGGAACCTAAATCACGTCACGCGCTCCTTACCAACCCGGTATCTGTTCAAACCACTCGTAATTCCAAGCTGAAAATTGGCACCAGGAGGTTTTGAAGGGCACAGAATCAGATTTTGAGGTTCAAAATTCGAAATCCCTACCCATGCAAGTTCCCCATTAAAGTTGAAAGTTCCATTCATGCAGCATGAGTTGGTGAGCGAATTTTCAATGAATTAATTTAACGGATTTGGTGGGTGATTCTTATAAGACGTTTTACGATGATTCCGAATATACCATACTATGTTCCTATTTTTTTTGAGATGGTAATTCACACCATAAACCTCAAAAAACACGTTTTTAGCGATTGTCGACTCTAAATTGTCGAAATTTGTCTCCTTGGAGTACTCCAAAAATGGCCAACGAACTCGTCCTTACTTTTTATGATACATTTTTTTTTTTCTTCTTTTGCTTCCTCACTATCGAAGGTAGGAAGCTATGTATTCGTGCAAGAAAAAAAAAAAAAAATGTTTGTCTTCCAAAATTGAAATCCTCCTGAAATTAGTTGTCATGGGCGTATCTCCGGAACTACTCGACCAATTTCGGTGAAATGTTCAGGGATTACGCGAGTTAGACCCTATGAATTTCGTCACCATCGGACCACTAGTAGTGCGCATGCGCAAACGTGAATTTGCTGAAACTACGATTTCTCTGTTCCTAAAGGACCGATTTCGCTCAAAGTCGGAGGGTAGTTGGATGTTGACCATTACCTTCGAATTTCAATTCGATTCTATTACCTACTGCGCATGCGCTATTTTGAGATGAATTTCGAAGCCATAACTCCGGAACTACCCGACCAATTCTATTGAACTTTTTTAGAGATTGTACGGCGTAGCCCCTACTCAGTTCCCTATTAATTTAATAGCCATCGGGCCATTAGTAGCGTGTGAGCACGCGCTAACGTAAATTCAGTTCCTAATAGACGGATTTTGCTCAATTTTGGAAGGTAGTTGAGGACTGACTCCAAAACAATTACCTATGAATTTCGGCCCAATTGAGTAAGTGATGGCTACTGAGCATGCCCAAACTTGAAATTTATTGTCATAGGCATGCTCCCAAATCCAAAACTATTCTACCGATTTCGTTGAAATGTTTTATAACTGATTCTATACGTCCATGTTACTAAAGTGAGGAAGCTATACTGCCCACCCAACTTGGCAGACGTTTTTTATCTCGATTCTACGGACAGATATCGTCGGGAGTGACACATAATATGAAAAAGTGCTAAATTTCAGGATCGTTTTAGAATGGTCTGAAACGGATTTTAACGAAGAAAATTTTCGAAAATTTGCATTACTAAAATTTTGAAGCCATTGCAATAGTTTCATTTTCTTCAAAAATTCGCTAATAACTCACAAAACCCCCATATTGATATTTGATATCATACCTAGGCATAACTATGGAACTATTCCAACACTATTTCGGCAGATGTTCACTATCTTATTCTATACGTCCATTCTTCGGAAGGAGGAAGCTATGTGAAGCTATGTCTGTTGGCATCTTGTCAGACGATATCGATTTCAGTCGAAATATCTATGTAAATTTTGTTTGATTTTTACGTTTTGTTCGTAGTATGTAAGCTTTGTCCGTTATAGACCTATAGGTAGCTATATATCTTGCAGTAAAAGCTGTAGTTTTTATCGAGATGCGGCCAGAAATAAGTCTTGTGATCCCAACGTTTCGACGCTTTATTTCGTCATTTTCAAGGGATGAGTTGAGGTGAGATTCTGAAGGAGTAGGTAGTTGACTCAAACATTTCTACTGAGCAACAAGTAGAAATGCTGGGGTGAACTACCTACTCCTCCAGAATCTCACCTCAACTACTCATCCCTTGAAAATGACGAAATAAAGCGTCGAAACGTCGGGAGTATCAATACTTATTTCTGACCGCATCTCGATAAAAACTACAGCTTTTGCTGCAAGATACACATAAACGGTCGATACAACCACTCCACTATAAAGCCCTGAGACAGAACGGTACCTATATAATTATATACTTCAAAAAGTGGTAATGTGGATTTCGATGGATACAAATTTTAAAAATTTTACTTTCCTCAGCCCACCTGAAGGCGAAAGGAAAGTATTGCGATCAGCAGACACCATAATTTCTGAAACACCACCTTTAACCGGTCCTGATCGACATTTGATCAATCTTCTCCATACATTTTGGTAAAGAGTATGTAAGTCCGTATGTATGTGTATGAACACGATTGCGGACCCTACGAACATGATTAAAAAAGAATCCGATTTCGAAGATTGGTTTCTACATGTCTGAGGATGAGACCCTAAGAATTTCAGCCCTCCAGGTCAATTATTAGGGGGAGAAAATATTCAAATAGGTGAAAAAACGTCGTGTTAGCCCATTGATGTTCAGCTTCCCCAAACTGCTCTAACGATTTTGATGACATTCACAGGATTTACTCTTCTAACAAGTACGAACAAGGTCCAATACACCTCATATCATGAAAATAGATTGGAGGCCGAAATCAACGTTAAAATCCGCAAAAATAGCAATTTTTCTGTTTTTTGCTGGTGAGGATAGTAGTGTGAAGCCCCGCAACAAATGTTTCATAGGTATTTTCAACACTGTTGGGCCCATAGCAAGAAATAGCTTCATCTTCTCTGTCTAGTTACTTTCCTCAGCCCACCTGAAGGTGAATGGAAAGTATTGCGGTCAGCAGGAAACCCAATTCCTGAAACCCTGAAACCTTTAACCTGATCAATTTTCTCCATGTTTCGTACGTAAGTATGAATCTGTATGTGTATATTGTGAATGTATGCTAGTTTATGATGAAGGATTGATTAACAGCGCATAGACCTATGTTCACCATTTTCATGTCACTCCGTCAAATGATCAACTCTCCCTTGAAAATGGTGGAATAAACTACCGAAACGTTGGGAAAAAACTCTCTTCTAAGACCGAACCTCGACAATCTACACCATAGACTAGTATATTTCAACAGTCAATACGAACCAACGGACCTACTACAGGAACCGCTCAACATGTGTATTATGTATGTGTATGTGTATGAACACGATTGCGGCGCCTACGAAAATCATTGTGAAATTCCGACTTTGGAGATTGGGGGATAATTGGCAAGCAATAAGACTGTGACTTCCTCTGCTAAATTTAATGTATTGTTAAATACATTAAATTGGATACCGGTATAGTATAGTTTGTGATCTTGAAGTCTCCACGTCGAGCTTTACTCCACTCACTTATACTGGACTGAGGATGACGATATAGTCGAAACCGGTCTCCTATCACATGTATTGTTAAATACATCAAATTTAGCAGAGGAAGTCACAGTCTTATTGCTTGCCAATTATCCCCTGATTCAAGCACCTCTGCACCATCGGCAATATCCACACATTTGGAGATTGGTTTCTACATGTTTGAAGATGAGATCCTAAGAATTTCAGCTCTCCAGGTCAATTATTCGGATGGGGGGGGGGATATTCCAAATAGTAGAAAAACGTCGTTTTTAGCCCATTTTTTAGCTTTTGTCCCAAACTGCTCTAACGAATTTGATGAAATTCTCAGGATTTAATCTTCTAACAACTGGAAACAAGTTCCAATACCCCTCATCTCCACAAAATGTTAAAAAAATTCCGATTTCGAAGATTGGTTTCTACATTTCTGGGTATGAGGCCCTAAGAATTTCAGCCCTCCAGGTCAATTATTAGGGGGAGAAAATGTTGCAAATAGGTGAAAAAACGTCGTTTTTAGCCCATTTTCTAGCTTTTTCCTGCTCCAACGATTTTGATGGAATTCACAGGATTTATTCTTCTAATAAGAAGAAATAAGTTCCAATACCCCTCATCTCCACAAAATTAATGTTAAAAATTCCGATTTTGAAGATTAGTTCCTACATGTCTGGGTATGGGGCCCTAAGAATTTCAGCCCTCCAGGTCAATTATTAGAGGGAGAAAATATTGCAAATATTATAGGAGAAAAAAATCGTTTATAGCCTATTTTTAGCTTTTCTCCCAAACTGCTCTAACGAATTTGATGAAATTCTCAGGATTTAATCTTCTAACAACTAGGAACAAGTGCCAATACCCCTCATCTCCACAAACTGTTAAAAACATTCAGATTTCGAAGATTGTTTTCTACATGTCTGGGTATGGGGCCCTCAGAATTTCAGCCCTCCAGGTCAATTATTAGGGGGAAAAAATATTGCAAACGTCGTTTTTAGCCCATTTTCTAGCTTTTTCCTGCTCCAACGATTTTGATGGAATTCACAGGATTTATTCTTCTAATAAGAAGAAATAAGTTCCAATACCCCTCATCTCCACAAAATGTTAAAAAATCCCGATTTCGAAGATTGGTTTCTACATGTCTGGGTATGGGGCCCTAAGAATTTCAGCCCTCCAGGTCGATTATTAGGGGGAGATAATGTTGCAAATATTATAGGAGAAAAAAAATCGTTTATAGCCTATTTTTAGCTTTTCTCCCAAACTGCTCTAACGAATTTGATGAAATTCTCAGGATTTAATCTTCTAACAACTGAGAACAAGTTCCAATACACCTCATCTCCACAAAAATAGATTGGAGGGCGGAATCAGCGTTAAAATCCGAAAAATATCAATTTTTCAGGTTTTTACGGGTGAGGAAAGTAGTGTGAAGCCTCGCACCGGATGTTTCATAGGGGAAGTAGTGCCATCAGTTTTGGGCTCATTGCAAGGAATAGCTTCATTTTCTCTGTCTAGTTTTCTCTAGTCTAGTACTGACCGTAGGAAGAGCGGAAGTGGAGACGGCGGCGAGAGCGAGAATAGCGAGCGTCAACATGTTGAGACGGCTGTAGAGTCTGAGTCAGCGACAGCCAGAGTAAGGGCTCGGGGGCGCGCTCCTCCGCTTTTATACTCCGGGAGGCCGTGGGGGCGGCGAGGGTCGCAGGGGGGCGGCGGTCAGGGGCGGCGGAGGGACACCAGGGGGCGGCGGAAGGACCTCGTCCCTTTCAAGTAGGCTCTTTTTCAAGGGCGGTGCACTCAATAGACGTGAATCGCTTCTTCGGGAGCCCGTGTGGATTATTGACCTGCGACTCCCACTTGAGGAGTTGAGAGTTTTAAAAGGACGAAATAAGAATGATCCGAGGAGGACAACGAAGGACCTCCTCTGAGCCTCCCACACCATTTCCCTGTCAAATTTAATTTTTGTCGAGCAAAATTGGTTAAAACCAGACCCGTAAAAGTTTAAACTATTTTCCAATCAACTAAAGTTTTATCGAATTTTCGAGAAAAAAAAAAACTGAATTGCAATGGCTTAAAAATTTTAATAATGCAAATTGTTGAGAATTTTCGTTATGGAAATCCGTTTCAGGCCATTCTAAGACGATTCCTGAAATTTACCACTCTTATATATTATATATATACCTATATATTATATAAAATATGATTGAGTCACTCCAGACGATATTATCTGACCGAGGAATCGAGCTAAAAATCCAAACAAATTTCAAAATGTCAATAATATCAAAAGGAAGGATGAGTTCGCAGGCCAGAATTTTTGGAGTACTCCAAGGAGTCAAATTTTGAAAATTTAGAGTCGAAAATCGCAAAAAAAAACGTGTTTTTTGAGGTTTTTGGTGTAAATTACCAACGTAAACATAAGACTGTATGGTATATTCGGAATCAGCGTGAAATTTCCTATGAGAATCACCCACCAAATCGGTTGAAACCATTATTTGAAAATTCGCTCATCAACTCATTTTTTGTGTTAATTTCCATCTTCAACAAAGGATCATTGGTAGGTACGACTATATTTTTGGAATCAGCGTGAAATTTCCTATACGAATCACCCACCAAATCGGTTAAAACGATTCTTTGAAAATTCGCTCATCAACCCAAGCTTCATGAATGGGACATTTTTTTGTCTCTGTGTTAAGGGATGCTTTTTTTTCACTTTCGAGATCAAAAAATAGTTTTCCGTCCGAAATTGAAATTCCCACTCGTATTTTAGCGAATTTTCGAAGACAATGTATCAATGTATCAAATAACATATTTGATTCAGAAAACACTAGAATATTAGACTAGGAGTCGCCTACTATCCGAAAAGTACAATGTGCAAAGTGCAAAACCACGCAGCTAACACACACACACACACAAAAGCACTCTTACACATAAAAGTTCCAGTCATGCAGCATGAGTTGATGATCAAATCTTCAAAAATCTATTTATGTAGGAAGTTGATTGCTATAGGAAATTTACGCTGATTCCGAATGTAATGTTATGTATGTGAGATAAAGCTGACCTCGATAGTTAAGGCTTTATTGAACGAAATTCAGGCATATAATGAAATGAATTATGAGAATTCGGTAACCTATGAAGTAGCGTCCTTGGCGACTAATAACTTGCCAGGAAACACAATAATGTTTGTGAGTTTATCACATTTTCCCCCCCTTTTATTTCAATAGCGGACGTAATCCTTCAGGTAGCTTGGTGGGCGCCTGTTCCTCTGCGGATGTTCTCTCGGAGCCTCAGGTCCTACCAATCTCTCTGGTGATGATTGAGGACTCTCATCTGTTGGCATCACTGGTTGGGGT
>JAEMON010000005.1:4874322-4885540 GCA_030264115.1 Lygus lineolaris
CCCAACTTGGCAGACGTTTTTTTCCCCCATCAACTGAGAAATAGATGAAGGTTAATAGTAAAAATGAAGGGCACTTGGTAACTCTTCGATACTGCGATTCTTCGACAACCCTGCCGAAGAGATGCAAAGCAGTTTCTGAATCTCTACGACAGCACCTTTTCTCCGATTCTTCGACACTGCTGTTCTTCGACACCTTTTGTCGAAGAGTTTCAACGTAGTTTTCGAAACTCCACGACAGCACTTTTGCTGCGATTCTTCGACAAGCCGAGACGGGACCCCTTTACTACCTGCGGACCCTTCAATAATTATTTCAAGGGCTCGTGAGGTTTTGTGTGAATCGTAAACGTAATTATAGGTACGGGAATGCATACGGAAGATTACAACATCACGAGCTGAAAGATCAGAAACATGGACCCATGTCAGTTTTTTACCGTTCTCTCTTCATGTTCTTCTTCCAATATTACCTGTGTATGACATTCACCATATTAAATTTATGAACGTAGGTAAACCTACATCACCTCATATATGGTTACCTCCCCTTTCCCCTCACACTCCTCATATGGTTAAAAAACTACAATTACACAACGAACCAGAACAATATGCATTATGAAGCTATTGAAAAATATGATAAGTTTGGGCAACCATATCAGCAAAATTAATAGATTTTCACGTATTTGAACTTCGTAAGGTTGTGCTTTTTTGCGCATGCACAGCGGCTACCGTAGATCCGATTGTAGGTCAGCTAATTATTTGAGTACATAAATATGCCGCCCTCCCTCCCTTAGAAACCCTTTTTATTTGCGAGTAAGAATTCGGTGTAAGTAGGGTAACATGCAGGGCCTCACCCGTATAAATGCTGAACATTTCAGGAAAGTTGGAT
This sequence comes from Lygus lineolaris, assembly GCA_030264115.1. Taxonomy (NCBI): domain Eukaryota; kingdom Metazoa; phylum Arthropoda; class Insecta; order Hemiptera; family Miridae; genus Lygus; species Lygus lineolaris. Next base: position 4,875,203 of record JAEMON010000005.1, read on the forward strand.
TTGGATTTCAAGTAATAATTCCTACTGATTTCGGAAGATAAGTAAAATACAAAAAACCTCTCCGCCTTTACCTTCCCATGTACATGCATTATATCAGTAAATTCCTTCGGTCCCGTAGGTTCGTGATGGTATGACATGCGATTTTCACATTTCATATTTTATTCATTCCGTTGTCGGGATCCAACAATAGAGGCCCGTCATCTCAGTAGCTAAGGGCTTCGCAGGTATAACTGTCTGTCGAAGAGTTGCAATGTCGAAGAGTTACGAGTGTTTTCATGCTTTCGAAGGTTTGCAAGACGTTTTCGGTTGCAACTCTTCTACTTGTCGAAGTACCACAGGGTAGAAGATTTGCAGGAAACGTGCTGTCGTAGAGGTGCCATGTGTGCTGTAAAACTCTTCAACAGAGGGCTTGTCGAAGAGTTGCGGTGTCGAAGAGTTGCCCCCACCCGAAATGAACGCATAAAGATGTAGGCAGGAATAGAAAACAACAAAATTACATATAATAAACACGTAATTTATTATAATTCAACAGAAATCGAATTTGAACTGGTGATGCTCAACAACGACTTATGGTAACTAAAATAGTATAATTTCTTGAAAAAATCCTCCAAATTATAGGGCACTAATGCCCCTATTTCAAAAATTAGAAGCCGTTAGGGATCAACCCCGAGAAGTGGAGCTCAAATATTCCACATTGAAAAGGTGAGACTAAATACCTGCTTCTTTATGCAACAAGTAGGATGGTAATTTAACTGAGAATACAATAAATGAAAGACTCGGTCCTCCGCACCTCGGCACTTGGACAGCCCCTTGCACCCCCGATTAGTTTTAAATCAGGCCTACGGGCTAAAATTAAAAAGTTCCATTCATGCAGCATGAGTTGGTGAGCGAATTTTCAAAGAATGATTTCAACCGATTTGGTGGGTGATTCTTACAGCAAATTTCACGCTGATTCCGAAAAACTCCATTTTTGACTCAGCTGATCTGGGAGCTCCATTTTTGACTCAGCTGATCTGGGAGCTCCATTTTCGACTCAACTGATCTGGAAGCTCAATTTTCGACTTAGCTGAGAGAGTAGTACCTAAAATTTCTCCCTTGCGAGGGAAAAATATTAAATCATGTTTAATGTTTTTCAGCAGAGAAAATGGCCTCGGAGCTCACTCAGCTGATCAGTGACCACTCAGGCGCCTTCAGCATTCTCCATTGACCCTGCTTCTCAAATTTCAGCTTCCTGCGTTCAACAGGAGAGAAAATGGCCTTGGAGCTCACTCAGCTGATCAGTGATCAGTGACAATAACCAAAAGCATCTTGGTACAACTAGACCCCAAATGGAGCCGATATAACGTGGTAACTAAGAAATCGGTCCGTGGTAACTAAGAAAAAAAACGTTGCATATTTGCGTGTCGGAAAAACGTTGCATATTTGCGTGTCGGAATTCACAGATAGACCCCCAGCCCTAAAACATTAAACATGTTAATACCATATGTTTCTATGCTAAAGATGGTAATTTGTGCTGAAAACCTAAAAAAACGCGTTTTTAGAGATTTTTGACTCTAAATTTCCAAAATTTGAACCATTGGAGTACTCCGGAAATTGTGGCTAACGAACTTGACCTTTCTTTTTTGATTTTGAAATTTTTCAGTTTTGTAGCTCGATTCCTTGGTCAGATATCGTCTGGAATGACACATAGGTATATAAACATACATTATATAGATACCTATATAAATGTATAAATATATAATATACTTACATTTAAAAAAAATGTTGAATCTCAGGAATGGTCTGAAACGGATTTCCATGAAAAAATCTCCGAAAATTTGCATTACAAACATTTGAAGCCATTGCAATAGCGCTGATCGTGTGGATGGATTCAATGATCAAGTGCTTCAGGGGATACACACATGGTGCAGATATATATAGATATAGATATATCAGTTCATTTTCGAGGACAAGCCATGGAAGTTCTCGCCAGAGTTCGCGAAATTCCCTATGATTTCATATAGCTCATCCGGCTCTATCGTGGAGAAATCAAACACCAGTGATTCGTTATTCGCTCTGAAATCGAGCGGGTCCACAGATGTTGAGGGCAAATCGCCACTGTTTCTCGACCAACCGACGAAGAATATTTGTTGAACTCATCGGCAAAAACAAAGGGGTTAGTTAATAAGCAGATGAATCAGGTATGTGCTCACATGATAAAAAATATCACAAACTCAGGTATTGTCTGAAAGATTGTTCTCACTCGACACATGTTTAAAACAAAACGCATTTCTAATTAAATACTTCTTTTAATTAAGTTTTGAAAGGAATTTCCTCGAAGCAGAACGGACGTCAGAGAGGAATAAAGTGGTTCCCAAATAAAAAGGGAAAGGAATAGAAATGGAACGAGGTAAAATTAGGCGAGAGTTTTATGAAATGTTTACAGAAATGTCTCCGACGTTCCTATTCAAGAGATATTTGGTATCTTCTTACCATCGTTGAGTTGGTGATAACGAGAATGCTGAGTCTCGGAGGGTTTCATTTCAATGTTTTTCACTCACTGACCAGTTTGAATGAGTGGAGGACGAAGTTTATGTACGTCACCGTAAATACGTAAAAAAATTTTCACAAAAAGGTGAGAGCACTTTTCACAATCGACCAGAGGCTCACAAATGCCATTCCACATGGCAACTCTCATTCCTGCGATTTTCCTTCCTGGTAGCATATTGTATGTTGTAAAAGCAGATTAGTAGGAAGTGGCCCAGAGAGGCATACATATAGAGGTGGATCTGGCTATGGAAAATAAATAGGTAGGTACATATTTCGAGTTTACAAGGAATTTATTGAAATAGTTGAATCTGCGTTAGGTACCTATCCCAAACGGAGGGCTTTTTGTTGTCGGAATATATTCTACTCAGGTAGGTAAAGATTAAACATAGTGAACTCACGAGTGTTTGGAAATAGGTGTATAAGTGAGTGGATCGATCTGACCAGTAGATTGATGTGAAGTCCAGTCGATGGAAAAATGGAGGAGATTCCTGATTCTCAAGGCGCAAGGCTAGTCAACTGGAGAAATAGGGCTCCAGAATCCGATGAAGTAAGCGGGTAATTGCTCCTCAGCAAACACCATGAATAGAGTAGAATGCAAGGTAGTGCTGTGAGTTGTCGTAGCAGTAGTAGTAGGAGTAGTAGGAGCAGCAGAAGCAGCAGTAGTAGTAGTATAGTAGAAGTAGTTGCAGTCTAACTTGAATGTCCTGGAGCACTGCAAATGGATAAAATGCTATCATGAAGCTATCCAAGGCACGATAGTGGAGTCGTAATCATATTTGGGCAGAAATAGTCACGGATGGAAAATAGATCAAGAACAGACGAAATAGGCGTCTAAGCGATGCTGAGACCCGTGAATAATCGAAGATGAAGACAAAGGATGTGCGCCTCGTGGGATAGTGCGACCCATAAAAGGCTGTAAATAGCAAGAAGAGGGACACGCTCTGGACTGGTCACTCGTAGAAATGGAACTGATCCCGTCAACTTGATTGGGAATGGGGTCCACTGAAATATTCACCTTCTTTGCCGAGCTTTCGATAAATTTATTACCTTCTTCAGGGCTCGAAGGAAATACTAGGGTGTACACATTACACCTCCGTCCTCATTAATAAAAAACCAGGATGGCATCACCAACACACTAATACTTGTAAAAATGACTATGTGATAAATTTTAAAAAACACCAGGCTATTAAACTTCACAAATTGGTAAAAAACGCTCAGATAAACAAGCAGTATAAAGCAGTATATAAACATTTGGATTATGTTATCAATCCTGTTGAAATTGTGACACTGCTTGTTTATCTGAGCGTTTTTTACCAATTTGTGAAGTTTAATAGCCTGGTGTTTTTTAAAATTTATCACATAGTCATTTTTACAAGTATTAGTGTGTTGGTGATGCCATCCTGGTTTTTTATTAATGAGGACGGAGGTGTAATGTGTACACCCTAGTATTTCCTTCGAGCCCTGAAGAAGGTAATAAATTTATCGAAAGCTCGGCAAAGAAGGTGAATATTTCAGTGGACCCCATTCCCGATCAAGTTGACGAAATAGTTCTGTGTTGGGTCGATCTTCATAACTGCAAATGGAACTGAGGTGGCTATTTATTGGAATCAGATGAGTGACGTCACAGCTCGCCATTTTCTGCAGTCCGACAAACGTCGGGAAGGTGCTTATCGCCGATACACTTCACTTCACTGCCCTGACGCAGTAAACAAAATAACAATGCCGACCTACTCCAAACATAGGATTACGATAGGTTTTTGAAGGAACTGAAGAACTGAAACGAAGATAGCAAGACCAAAAGAAGACCGAAAGATAGAGGAAAGTGGAGTTGAAGAGAACTTGTGAGGAGCTGCTAAACGGTGCGGTTCGGCAGCATATCTAAACTAGAGACACCTGTTACTCATATATTCTCGGATAGCCAGTCAGAATTAAAATACTCTTACAGCGTCTTGAACCTGCTCCAGGGTTAGTAGGAGAATCTGAGTGTTTTGGTGAGAGAAGATGAGGTTACCGACTATGAAAAAAAGAGGATGAAAAGGCCTAGCAGTAAGATGATTCAGGAACCAGAGAAATCTGTAGCGAACAATCTAACTCCCTGTGGGAAAAACACTGTGCTCTGCACTTTCATCCTGAGGCGCCCTGAGTACCCTTGTTCTTCAGTCATCATCTCCTGCTTGAAGGGAGAAGGTGGCCCCTGCTTATTCCAGCTGCTTTTGGTTCAAGCAGATGCAACAATAGTCTGTCTCACAAGCAGATTGATGTTCCTTTTAATGGTCCGATATCAGCCTGACACACAGCTATTCCCAGATTCTCACTGACATACATTTTAGTCTCTGCCTGGCAGGTAGATCTTGCAACGCATGATTATAAATGGGTACCTACATTGTTGGTGCCTCAAATAGGTTTTTTTCTTCACTAAGCGTGAATAAAGTCGTGTTCCAACGACGGGACTAGGCGATGGAAATAGGAGTGACAGCTAATCTAACAATATAGATGGAGTGAACTGGCCTAAGTGTATGTAGGTATAGAGTATAGCGTAGTTTTGACCACCGTACAGTAAATCACGGTTTTTGTGTGGCCGGAAAGGATAGACTATCCCCTGACCCTGATGACGTGGTTTAACCTATACACTAGACTGGGGCATTGAAGACCTCGATTCCATTAAGTGCAATCACTGGATTTTCTCAAGATTGGTGGTGATGGTAACGAATTGTAAAAACAGAGAGATGGATTCCATACATACATTGTCAATCGGGATGTGGCGCTAAAAACAATCAACTCAGCCACTAAAAAACAAACATCCCTCTCAACGAACCAACAAGCGAAACCTCGAAAAATATCGGTGTAGAACCACGTCCGTAAAAAATCACGACAACCGGGCAGAACGATGAAACGCTAATCCGAAGAAATTAAATTTTCTTTGAACTGAATAAAAACCTCTACCTGCAACCTCTACTGAGTCTGAATCTTGCAGGCGTGGAAAGCTTGCAGGATTATGAATATGCAGCGCTCTCTGAGGGTATTTGCATTAGGTAAATGGATGGAAATGGTAATTGCTTCACACCGGATGGGATTCATTGGGAGGGGGGTTCAGTAAGTTGTTAGTAGGTTACCGAGTATAGTGAAATAAATTAAATTGTTGATTGGAGCCGCTCGGCTGATCTGAGAGCTCCATTTTCGACTCAGCTGATCTGGGAGCTACATTTTCGACTCAGCTTATCTAAGAGCTCCATTTTCGACTCAGCTGATTTGGGAGCTCCATTTTCGACTCATCTGATCTGAGAGCTCCATTTTCGACTCAGCTGATCTGGGAGCTCCATTTTCGACTCAGCTGATCTGAGAGCTCCATTTTCGACTCAACTGATCTGGGAGCTCCAATTTCGAATCAGCTGATCAGAGAGCTCCATTTTTGACTCAGCTGATCAGGGAGCTCCATTTTTGACACAGCTGATCTGCGAGCTCAATTTTCGATGCAGAGAGTAGTACCTCAAACATTGCGATTCACACTCATGTTTCTGCTCTTTTTGTCGTTCAACCCGTAAGTTAAGTCCCTACAGGGATCGAACGGTTGGTCCTAAAACGCTCCGCAAGGTCTCATTCGACGCTAAAAATTGTGTTCTATTTTAAATAGATGGAAAAAATTACCTTCCTACTTGAAATTTACGAGCTAGGGCGTTTTGAAACTTTCATCCCCTATTTTCTACCCCTTAGAAAAGGCTGACGGTAACGAAAAGCTTCGCAGCACAACTAGACCCCGAACGGGGCCGGTATACCGAATTTCATTAATTTTGGTACATGGTAACTAAGGAAAGTGCCGTGTACGGCGGACGGCGGACGGCGTACGGCGGACGGACGGATTTTTTCTTATTCGATTTTTGGTTTCTACGTATCTTGAAACGTAAAACCTCAAATTTTGAGGGGGGGTTACAATTCTTTTTTTCGTGCTCGATTCCAAAGGTTCATTATTGAAAATAATAAACCAAAAGGGAAGCCAGGATTAGTTTCGTTGTTGGGGCACACAACTACAGTAAAAATCTCGAATTACAGAGTAGAATTATAGAGTAAGTACCTAACTTAATTTATTATATCGCGGGTTCACAATCATTAATTTATTGTGTACGATGAGTAAGTATCCCTACCTACCAGTTATATTGTTATCCGGGAGTTGTAGGTCTTTTCATAACGTAAGGAAGTAACGAAGGAAGCTTATAAAAGTAAACGAGACACTCGATCCGGTGGAAACCAGAAAAAATTGTATTTGATGAGCTGATCTTTGAACGGGGATTTGGCCTAATCGGGTAGAGTTGCGGTTCCCACTCTTGTTTCTTCCCTTTTTTTCGTTCAACCCTTAACTCATTGTTGGGGGCGAACGGTAGGTCCTGGAATGCTCTGTGAGGTCTCATTCGACGCTATAAATTGTGTTCTATTCAAAATCGATTTAAAAAAAATCTTCCAATTTGAAGTTTTTCCAATAGAGCGTTTTGAACATTTCATACCCCATTTTCTACAATTTAGATAAGACTGACGCGGCAACCTCAAGCTTTGGGGCACAACTAGACGCCAATTGGAGCCGATGTACCAAATTTCATCAATTTTGGTCCATTTTAATTAAGGAAAGTGTAAACGAGGGGGGGGGGGGGGGGGGGGGGGGGTGATTTGAAACATAAATCTCAAATTTCGAGGGGGTTATGAAAAATTTGTTCCTGCTTGATTCCAAAGGTTCCTTATTGAAGATAATAAACCAAAAACAAGCCAAGTTCAGGATTAATGAGAATTAAATCTACTTCAAATGATTTGTAAGTGAGTTCCTTCTTTTCGGACCTGGTTCAACTCAGATCGAAAACACGAATCAGGTACTACGGACGTCCTGAAAATGCACCGAACTGAACGAGCAACTTGTTCTTACTGGACCACTGAAACAGGAGTACCTATAGGCAGGTAGTTATGCATCACTACAATCGTGTCTCAAAAACCTTAAGTACCAATTTGATGGTACATCTTATCAAGGATCGTTGAGCTTGATACTGGGAATGAATCGAAGACATTTGCCGTGAATCCCAAGTTACTCGAGTAACCATTTCTTCAATTCCATCGCACGAAGAATCAGCGGGAATTCATCGCGAGGGAGCGCTGAAGGTTCGCATTCTTATTATGAGTTCGCCTCATTTTCTAAGGTGCTCCTTTGAAGACCAAACTCCTCAGGCGGTTTTTCTTTTAGGGATTTCGGCTTCCCTCGGACCCCCATCCATTTCCTCTTCTTTTCTTGGAGCTCGTTAACCACGTCATTAGTGAATGAGAAACATCCACCCTCTTTCCCAGCTTCTCCCGGCTAATTAACTCGGATTTCGTAGTTAGTCGGGTCTCTCGTAATTTCACGAATTGGTTGAGACACCCATTGGTTGAGATTACCCATTTCAATTTTATAATAGCCAGTCATACAAGAAGATAATGCCTTCTTGTATGACTGGCTATTATAACAATTAAATGGGTAATCTCAACCAATGGGTGTCTCAACCAATTCCATCAACCAATCCATGTTATTTTTTTAATGATGCATAGCTTTCCAATGGTGTGTCCACTCATGTATTAGATAGATCATTCACACTTGCACCAACATTGAATTACATGTGTGTAAACATCGAATTCACGTAGTAGTGATCTTTTGATCACTATCAAAAGTGACAATTTGTGAACATTGAAATAAATCTAGAATGCCCTAATGAAATGTGTTTGTTAGAGTGGTTCATTTTAACCGCTTATTGCTTCATTATTTTCATTAATGAACCGTTTGAATCGAGCACGGAAAAAAATATTAACCCCCCCTCCTAAAATTTGTTGTTTTATGTCTCAAGATGCTACAATAGGTAGGTATGAAGTTATGGTCCGAACTCGATGAAGTTGTTATTAATTGTGCCGGTTAGCCCCGTGATGGTCCCCAATAAATTTCATCGCCATCTGACCACTAGTAGCTTGAGCGCATGCTCAAACGTAAATTTCCTGAAACCCCGGTTTCTCAGTTCCTAATTTTGACCTATTTCGTCCAAATTGGAGGGTAGTTGGGGGCTTTGTCCAAGACCATTTCCTAATAATTTCTTCTCAATGGGATCAGTAATAACTAATGCGCATGTGAAAACTTCCAATTCACAGGGATAACACCGGAACTACCCGACCAATTCCGGCGAAATTTTCAGGGTTTCTGCGGGGTAGCCCCTAGACAGTCCCCAATTAATTTCATAGCCTGTGAGCATGCGCAAACATGCATTTCCTGAAACTACGATTTCTTAGATCCTAAATGCACCGATTTCGCTCAAATTCGAAGGGTAGGTATTTATTGGGGCCAACTCCAAGAAAATTACCTATGAATTTTGGATATTAAACAATCACTGTATGATTCGTGATGGCTACTTCGCATGCGCAAACTTGAAATCATAGGGATAACTCCGCAACTATTCTAAAAATTTCGTTGAAATGTTCACTACCTAATTCTATACTTCCATGTTACTAATGCGAGGAAGCTATTATACTGCCCACTTGCTATTATACTTCGATTCACAATCATCTTGGATAAATGGACCATCCTAGACACCAAATGAAAATGTTGGAATATCTACCCTTGAAATCTTTTGCCCCGCCCCTCACGCCCATTTATTATAGCATTACCAAATAAAATTCAGGAACTCTCTAATAACGTCTTTAATGATTTTCCATCAATATTTTTCTAATCAAATTCATTGTGTATATTCCCAAACTAATCTTAACATTTTCAGAATCAAAATCATCGATCATCTTCATTCGAGGTTATCATTCTCACTTTTCAATGACTAATACACCTTGAATAATAACCTTCTCTCAAGTAGAAACTATTTACCGAATGGTAACTAAACAATGACTTTGGTCAGTGCTGCATGCCGTCAGCAGCATGTTATTCAAGGTACATTCGTCATTGAAAAGTGAGAATGATAACCTCGAATGAAGATGATCGAAACACTTTATAGAAGAGAGGAAGAATAATGCGAGAGAAGGAAGAAAAGGACCAAGAAAAGGGTGTTCAAATTAAGTTATGATCCCCATTCGCTTCTCTCTATCCTGTTCCTTTCATTGTATTTGGTTTGATTTGATTGGAAACAAGGTGCGCTCTCAAGGAAACCCGAGATAACCCAACTGGAAATACATCAGTGAATGCCCTCATACTGGGGACTCTCGTTGAACTAAGAATATAATACATCATTGCATGTCTGTCATGGACAAATAGCCATATTATAATGATTCTTGGATGTTGTTCCTCCGTATGTAAATAAGCCAATACGAGCTGTCCCAGATGTGACATAGACTAAAACTTCGTGGACGAAACTGTGAAGTACAGATGAAGTGAGTCCGATTCGGCGAACAAATCGATTTTTTTTCTTTCATTTACGACCTCGTTTTTGGAGTCTTCAAAAAATAAGATTATTCAAGTTGGAAACACCTACCTACTTGTGGTGAGGACAAAAAAAAAAAAATTATTTCAGAGCGCGAACCGTACGAGAAACTAAGAGAATGCAAATTAAGAAAATGCAAATTCCACTTAAACTTAACGAAACATCAAAGTATTCACTCGAAAAAACCTCCAAACAGAGCGGATGGTGAATTGCCTAAAAACTTCTGCTGAGCCTCAGCTTTTCAAAGGCGTGCAGTATTCCAGCGAATTTTTGATTAAAAGAAACGATGCCACCTATTTCAAGGCTGAAAAAACTAAATAATAAATATAGAGATGTTTTTTTACTCCAAACAATTTAACACGTTCAGTGCGGCAGCGAATTTGCTTCACAT
>JAEMON010000005.1:4895624-4921015 GCA_030264115.1 Lygus lineolaris
TTTGGTTTAGGTGTATAGCAAATTCGCACGATTTAAAACTCTGAACATTATACACAACGGTTTATTATATTCTATATAGTTTACCCTTCTGAAAAGCTATTTTTCCATTCTGAACAATCCGAAATTCCGTATTTTAAATTTGTTTTGAAATTTTAAATGTTCGAAATTTACGAATAGGACAGTTAATTGGAAGTTAGAAAACTGTGCGATACCCCTGAATGAAGTGTAAATTATACATTCCTATTACTCATGTGGTGATGCGCTGATATCCAAGGGCTGTTAGGCTCTTTCCAATACTCGCGTCGCCACCCTAAAAACGCCCATCAAAAGGCCGCTTTGTGTAATAAACTCTACCAGCACGTTTCTCATATTCCTCTCATTTCGCCCTCCGGATACAGTTGCGGGAGAAGAAAATGCTCGTTCCATAGCGGGAATTATTCATTTTAATTGTCACTACTAGACTGGACCAGTGGCTACTTCCCACGCTCAACCGTCGTAATTTATACATTTGCCATCGTGTGCATTCGATACATATTATTTTCCCCTCTTTATGGGCTTCAGCACTAGTTGAGGTGAAGAGTGGCTATTGCCTGTTCTGTACCGTACTGGCCGAGTTCCAAATTTAATGGGATGAGCATGGTTATTTTAACAAATTTCAATTGAATATGTGGGGTATCTAAGCAGCGAAAATGGGACTTCGTATCCAGAACTTTCTACGTAATCCCATCTGTATTACACCTTTTGCATCAAGTGAGAAATACCTTCAGAAATACCCAAACGAGTTAATGTAGTCGTATAAAAAATGATCCAATCCAAAATACGGAGCGCTGTTCCAATCACTAAGCACTCTCTGTTAGACGTACCTATTCTAAGGAGAAAAACTCCATTTAAGAGGTTCTGTGAACCGAATTTGAGGAAATTGAATGAAACCTCAGAAACTACCTCATACCGCCCTTATTGAGTGGTGTGTAAGACGGCAGTCCATCCCTTTTTCCGTCACCAGTACAAAGGTCCCTTTGGAGACCGCTCCACCGTGCTCTCACCTTCTATACCTATTACTTATGTACTTCCATGTAGCTTTATACATTTCTATCCTCCTCACAGGGCAAATACCTACTTCTGAGGGAGCGAATTTACTTCCATATTAACTTCACTTCCATATTTAACTTTCCATAATCTGTTGGGTGTGCTGTAAAAATTAGCGTGGGGGAGAAACAATGAATAGTTTCTTTCTCCCTAATTTCTCTCTCCTCTGATTCTAGCCCTTGGTGCAGTTCAGTGTTCTCATCACAAAACTTTTTCTGCCTTTCCCGGCCATTTTGGGATTATTGAATCCACGTTGATTTCCAAAGTTTTCAGTTTTCATTTCTCAGTTTTCTTTTTCTATTCAAAGCCAGCGTTCATTTTTTTGTTCTTTTCCATTTTTCCAGCCAGATACATGCTTGATTATTTTCTTCTTTTCTATTTTCGATTTTCCATTTTTTCCTACAGAGATGAGGTAGGTACTTATTTAATTTCGTTAATTTCAATTTTCAAATTACATTTTATTTTCGATTATATTTGGATTTCCATTTAATTTTCCTATTTGGTTCTTACCAAGGTATTTTCAGTTTGATTTTAGGTATTATTCATACCGAGTTATTTTAATTTTTGATCTTTCATGTGTAGGTATTCTCATACAATTGACCTTTTTTTCATACCATTTGGTATATTTTGAGCTATAGATTTTGGTCTGGAAAACCTAATTGTCCTGGTAGTAAATTGCAATTATGTACTGGAGAACTAGTTAATTTTAAAAGTAGAGTTGCTAGTCTCTTACATATTTAAAAAAAAAAGCTATACAACAAGGTTGGAGACCCCGACTAAGGATAATAATACATTATTCCGACCGCACAACCAATTAACACACAGTAGTAAATTGCCAAAGGGAATTGATTTTAACCTCGGGGGAACGGCCAAATGGAAATCCACGCATTATCCAGCGTATTACAGACATTACATTACTTGAACGATTACATATTGATAAGCACAGTTAACCTATGAGCTTCTCTCAATCAACACTTCTCTCATCATCAGGAGTGCCGGAGTCATTCCCCAGTCCTTTATAATAGAACTTGGAACTGATCAAAATTATTACTGTTCGCTGCTTCTCTCAATTGGCTCGTTCATATCGAAGGCGACGAGAAATAGCAGGCTCCCCATTACATAACCCCAAACTTATAGGATGACACTTCATCACAACAACCTCATTGAGGAAGGCCAACGTCCGTATTATGATATTTTTCAATTTATTTATATTCTCTGAACGAGTGTAAACATTGATCAAAACGTTCCAGTCATGCAGCATGAGTTAATGAACGAATTATCAAATAATTATTCTAGCCAATTTGGTGTGTGATTCTTAAAAGAAATTTATCTCTGAATTAATAATAGAACGTATGTTCTATGTTTAAAATGGATCATACGTAATAACTCAAAAAACACGTTTTTCGACCCTTATTTGTCAAAATTTCACCCTTTGGAGTACTATGAAAATTCTGGCCAACGAACTCATCCTTTCTTTTGATAATATTAATGACATTTCGAAATTGTTCGGATTTTTTTCTATCAGGATCAGATATCGTCTGGAGTGACACATACATACCTACACATACATGATGAAAAGTGTTAAAATTTAGGGATAGTTTTGGAATAGTCTGAAAAGGATTTCCAAGGAGAACATTTTTGAAATTTTTGCATTATTAGAATTTTGAAGCCACTGCCATAGCAATAATAAACAAATAGGTCCCTCCTGATATATTTAGGTTTTCAGTCAGGTACCTCGTTTTACCCCAAAATCTGAGAAAAAGCTGCTTTCGGTTACTCACTTTCGAAAAATGTCCGTTTTTGGTACTTTTTACTTTCTTCAGCCCACATGAAAGGTGGAAGGAAAAGTATTGAGATCAGCAGGAACCCCAATTTCGGGAACACCAACTTAAAATGGTCCTAATCGACATCTCTTGTTATATTTTTATCAAAATTACGGTACATTTCAACTGCTGACACCCAACCGAAGAAGTTGAGCCCCTTAATGCGGGTTCCCATGTTCAGGGGTGAGGTTATCGGTAAAATCATTTTGGTACCTACTCCGTTTCGCCTTTCCTTCCCCTAATGAATCCCTGATTCTGAATTTGCAAATCTCTACCTAAATTGTTTGGAGGAATGAAATAACACAAATTTTTCACCAATACTTTTATTCAAACTGAGAAATTATATTAAAAGTTCCATTCATGCAGCATGAGTTGGTGAGCGAATTTTCAAAGAATGATTTTAACCGATTTTGTGGGTGATTCTCATAGGAAATTTCACGCTGATTCCGAATATACCATGTGTTCCTATGTTTAGGATGGTATTACACACCAAAAACCTCCAACAACACGTTTTTTTTAAGTGATTTTTGAAAAAAAAATTTCAAAATTTGACCCCTTGGAGTACTCCAAAAATTCTGGCCAGCGAACTCAGCCCTACTTTTGATATTATTCACATTTGAAATTTTTTTGGATTTTTTATCTCAATCCCTCGGGCAGATATCGTCTGCTATAAATATATATATATATACATATGAAAAAGTGTTAAATTTCAGGAATCGTGTTAGAATGGTCTGAAACGGATTTCCATGAAAAAAATTGACAAAAATTTGCATTACAAAGATTTTGAAGCCATTGCAATAGCTTCATTTTCTTCGAAAATTCGCTAAAACAAAATATTACCTTGATGCAACTTTCTCGGGTCTAAAAAGTTATTTTCGTTTTACTACAATTTCACCAAAATGGATTTAGTACCTTTTTGGAAACAAGCTCCTTGATTTTGAAACCTGAATCAATTTGATCTTGATGTATGCGACGTATCACTTGAGTATCAACGTTCATAATTCTTCCTTTCGAGTCGTGCACTTGCACGTGCAATCGGTTTGGTGACCTGGCTTCTCGATGAGGGTATCCCGCATCTATTAACTTGTTTGATTCGATCTCGATAACGATAAGGCCGAACGTAGAAAAATGAGCTACCTACAACGTAACCTTATGACGCCTTCTTCCGTTGAATTACGACTGAAGCTTGGGTCTCCAAATAGTGTATTTTGAAATTCCCGATTCTTGACGATTTTTATGACAGTGAAATTCGCAATTCTTTTGTCATGTTTCATATATCTTCATTAATGAGTTTTATCAACATAAGTAGGAATGAATGAACAAAATAGCCAAACCAGGGAAGTTTCAGGGGCCTAGAGCCCTACGTACTGCTTGAAAATTTACCTACATAATCGGTAAAAAAGACAAGCCAACCAAATGTCGTTGCGAAACTATTTGGCTTATTTTGATGACATTTTTGAAGCTTCTTTGAAGGTTCATCGCCTTCAGAGAAGTGTTACAACTGCGCATGCATAAACGAGAAAGTCCATACTTATGTAGGTACATACGCACTATACGTATGTACATCGATTTCGCACGACTTGATGGTCGTGACTGACCTTCAAATTCCCAACGAATTTATTTCACTGCAATCAGGTACCTCCGTATGTCAGAGGTTCGTTTCAAGGGTTGGTGATTATGAGCTATCAGGAATCGTTTTAGAATGGTCTGAAACGGAGTCCATGAAGAAAATTTTCAAACATTTGCATTACAAAAATTCTGAAGCCATTGCAATAGCTTCATTTTCTCAGAAAATTCGTTAAAACTCACGAAAGGAACAAATAATCATATTGTTCTTAACCCTAGAACGGTACACTTTAAAACTGGTCTGTTGTTGGTACACTACGTAAAAATGACGTTTTTGAGCTACACTTCGAAGAAATTTGTTTTACAACGAAACAAATGGTATATTCGGATTCAGCGTGAAATTTCCTATAAGAATCACCCACCAAATTGGTTAAAATTATTCTTTTGAAATTCTCTCATCAACCCACGCTGCATGAATGGAACTTTTCACTACGTAGTAGGAATGGCAAAGTTACGAAAAATTTACATTTATTAGTACACTACGTAAAAATGACGTGGTAGGCTTATCAATCAACTGCTGTCACGTGGTCTAATTAATCCCAGGACACCTTTGACAGTTTCGCACCACTTCACTACTTGTTTCCCAAGGCACTGCTGAGAGTAGGGTGCGCTCAGGCAATAAGGAGGGGCGGTGGAGGCAGAACTTCCCCAACCACACTTAAAACTTACGTAGTGTACCGTTCTAGGGTTAATAGGATCCGGCCACGCCTTGCCTGATGCGTACGACCTGCCTACAATACAGCCCAGCCAACACCAATACGCATCTCCAAGCTGCCGCCCGCCCCTTTTGACCGAGTAAACTTTTGACACGTGAGCAGCTCCTTTGGCTCCACAATCACGTAAGCGTTTACGCATGCGCTATATTATAGTTAACCCAATTATAATGGAATTACAGTGAAAGTCATACGGTGGGTACCATATGCACCATTTGCACAATTGATCTAGGTGAAAAAGTGTGTTTTTTTCTAAAGGAAATCGGATGACTTGACCAAACTATCTTGAGGAATTAGGTATCGTTTTCCACTTGATAATTCACGCTGCATCACAAATTGATTTTCCGAAGATATTAGCGCATTTTTTGAAAAGACCTTCAACTCTGAGCCAGTTTTCGTAAGCCACATTGATTAAGGTAAGTCGCTCCAATGACGTTTACGAAAATTCAAGAAATTTCAGGAGGCTAAACCAGGTTTGTTCCCATCTTGATTTCAACGGTTTCTTATTGAAAAATATGAACGAATGAAATACCTATGTTCAAAAACCCTCGTTAGTGGACAAAATTTCCCGACAACAATATTTTGTGATGATGGGTTGGATTTACCATTTTCCGTTCAGGAAAGCATATTCTTGGAGTCTTCAATTTATTGATTGCATAGGTACATAATTTGTTTCGGTGGACTCAGCCACTTTCTTCAGCTTTAAAAATAAAGTAAAACCACAAAAGTCAATAAGTTAATGAATAAATATGATAAAAATATATGAATGTGTATGTAAACATTTTTAAAAATGCGTCTCACTTAAAGATATTTATATAAAAACGTCTGCTAAGTTGGGTGGGCAGTATAGCTTCCTCACTTTTGTAACATGGACGTATACAGTCAGTTAGTGAACATTTAAGCGAAATTGGTAGAATAGTTTCGGAGTTCACCTTAATCCAATCACTTAGGTATCCAATTGTGGCCAATTAATAGGTGATTGTCTTGGAGTCAGTCCAAAACTACCCTGCGAAATAGGTCAATTATTAGGGACTGAAAAATCGTAGTTCATGAAATGTACGTTATTAGCGCATGCGCACACGCTACTAATGTTCCTATATGGCTATTAAATTAAAATGGAAATGAGTAGGGGCTACATCCGACAATCTCTGAAAATTTCACCAGAATTGGTCAAGTAGTTGCGGAGTTATGGCTATGAAACTAATTTCGGAATTGCGCATGCGCAGTACATATTAATGATAGAATCGTGTTTCAATTCGAAGATAATTATCAACCTCCAAATACCCTCCAAAATTGAGCGAAATCGGTCAATTAGAAACAGAGAAATCGTTAATTCAGGAAATTCACACACCACTAATGGTCCGATGGCGATCAAATTCATAGGGGACCTTCCTGTGTCTAATTCGCGTAATCCCTGGAAATTTCACCAAAATTGGTCGAGTACTTCCGGAGATTCGCCTATGACGACAAATTTCAAGTTTTCGCTTGCGCAGTAGCTATTACTGATCCAATCGTGACGAAATGCATAGGTTATTGTCTTGGAGTCAGTCCAAAACTACCCTGCAAATTTGAGCGAAATAGGTCAGTTAGGAACTGAGATATAGGGGTTTCAGGAAATTCACGTTTGCGCATGCGCTCACGCTACTAGTGGTCCGATGGGAATGAAATTTATAGGGGACCGTGACGAGACTAATCCGCACAATCCCTCGAAATCCGCAGAATTTCATCAAATTTGGACTACATCTTCATAGGTGTAGTTTTGCCTCGGACAATGACTTGACCACAGACAGACCGAAAGACAGAGAGCCAGACAGACACGGAACCAAAATTGTTCATTAAGTTTTGAAACGTAAAAAACAAGTGGAAATTTTGATTTTAGAGGACAACAATTTTTTTTTTTTTCTTGCACGAATACATAGCTTCCTACCTTCGGTAGTGAGGAAGCAAAATATATATATCTACCTGCCGAGGTGCTGAGGCTGAGTTTTTATTTCATGCAAGAATACATAGCTTCCTACTTTAGGTAGCGAGGTAGCAAAAACTGTTGTGAATAGCGAGTCCCATAGGAATACTGTGTATGTTTTGTATACCAACTACCGGGTCATTCATATTCGAATCTCGCATTTCTCTCTAACAGAGGTTTGAAGGCTAATGAGACCAGTTTAGGTTGAGCTGCTCCCCGCCATGGAATGATTGCATCAGTCGTCCCCTATATAGAATAAAGAGCTTTTAAAGCGGATTTCAGTCACGCAGACAGGATCTTGATTGCTGAGTTCCTCCTTTTGCGGTAGATGTGCGGCGGTTCCGAAAAGAAGATTAGTCTCTGATTCCTTTCACCATTTCTTCGTTCTAATCCACCGTACTAAAATGTGGCTTCTGACGAATTTGAACCAAGTAGGTATATTCTACGACTCGACACGTCTATTCATAATGTCTACGTATTGCCTTTTAACGCCGGAAGGCTTTTACAATTGAACATAATTCAATTTCATTCCACAGTGACCTCAGTGACTAATGAGGAATTGATGAAGGTGAGTAACTGGAGGTATACCGGGTGTTACATTTCCTGAAGGTCACAGGCCAGGAATCGATTCTACAGGTCATTTCCAACAAAAAGTGTGCCCTGAAGTTTTTTCGTAAGCCCCTAATTTTGCTTCCGTGTCTACCAAGGTAGCAGAAGCATTGTTTTCACTTTTAGGAAGTGAAAAATGTTTTGCCTCCAAAATCAAAATTTCAACTCGCATTTTTCGTTTTAGACCATCCTGAACAATTTTGGTTTCGTGTCTGTCAGTTCGTCTGTCTGCTTGTCCCAGAATCCTTGGAACACGCATAACTTCCACAATTTCCATCCGATTTCTATGACATTTTCAGGGATTACGCAGGTTAGGCCCTAGATGGTCCCCTTTGAAATTCATTGCCTGCGAACCAACGCTAGCCTCTTCGCATGCGTAAGCGTGAAATCCTCGAAACATCAATTTCTCTCGAGTTAATTGTCCGATTTCGCTCACATTCAGAGGGGAGCTGAAGATCAGATCAAAGGTTTGATGGTACCCTAAGAGTTTCATAAAAATCGAATCAGTGGTATCTACTGCGCATGCGCAAACGTGAAGCTCTCATAACTTCGACAATTTTCATCCGATTTCGATGGAATTTTCAGGGATCGTGCAGGTAGTGATCCCTTTGATCAGTTATATATTTTATATGTATATATATTATATATAAAATAATGTTATGTATACGAGGAAGCTATGTGCCACACCCAACATGGCAGACTTTTTTGATTTATTTCAATTCCAACATTTTTTTTTTTCTTTCGACCTTTTATCACTAAAATAGCCATAACACCCTTAATTTAATGTGTAAAGTTCAAAATAAATATTCCATTGCTTTGAAAGAGCTTTTTATCAAAACCTTGTTTTGTTGAGTTAGTGAACAATTGAAGTAAATCTGAGCAATAATTACCTATTTGGAAAAACTCAATCAACACACAAAAATTACTCAAATTACAATATGAGTTGTAATTTGTACAACTACAATATGTACAAATTACAATATGTATTGGATGTGCTGGTACGTCCAAAAATTCACTATTTTTTATCGAGCAATCAATTTTTCTCATCAGCCAAAATGAATCGAGAGTGTCACTATTCGATTCAGCGTGGAAAATTACCTAGAAAACGGTACTTAACTCCTCAAGTCATGGTCAGGTCGTCAACACCCTAAAACACTCGATTTCCTTGAAAACCCCTCGTTTTTTTGCATTCAAACACAATTTTCTCCTTCAATTGACGCATCAATATTAAAACAAAGTACACCGTTAGAAAGCTGAGATTTTGACGCAAATTTTAAGCTTACAGATAAAAAATTGCATATTACACGATTGAAAAAAGTGGCGATTTGCAAGATTTGACCATTTTTCCTCTTCAAGTTCATTTTTCACCCTCCTCATCCACTTGAACAACTTTGGTTTTCCATCAAGCAGATAGGAAATGTAACGCTCTTCCCAATGGTATATTTTTTATTTTCAACTTTACACTGTAAATAAAGGAATAAAGGGTGTCATGGTTTTTTAGTGATGAAATATCGTAAGAAAAAACAAAATCTAAAAATTTAAATAACTCAAGAAATAAGGGGTTTACGAAAAAACTTTTCCTTTTTTTTTTTTTTTGTTGGAAATGACCTGTAGAATCAATTCCTTGCCTGTGACAGTCACGAAATGAACACCCTGTAGACAAGGATGGGTTCAAAGAGGAATGATTGTGATCACTGCAACGCCTCTGGTGACGCTATTTTCATGGAAATTTTGAGAAATCTAGTCGTCGAGAAAACAAGTCCCGTGTTAACATTCTGCTTCTCTCCCTAGTAGGACGCTACAATTTCAGAGATAGGATATAATATAATATAAATAAAATAAAATGTGAGTAAATTTCCGTCTTTCACCTACTTCGAAGGCACATGAACTACTTCACGAGCTAAGAAGGGGGGTTTGAAAGGGATAAATAACACTCAAATATATGCGCATCCTCAGATACCCTCAACACGAAGCAACGGACCCAGATGTGAGGGATTTCCATCAATATTCCGGTGACGTTCTTCAAGTTGGCTTTCCTCCGAAAACCTTTGCCGACTTCAAATAAGATTCCAAACGGAAAATCACGCCTTACGTAGGCCAAGAAAAAAATCTGTCAAGTCGGGTGGGGAGTATAGCTTCTTCACTTTAGGACAGTATTCAGTTGAATTCAGTTAGTAAATTTTTTTCTGAAACTGGTAAAATAGATCCGAAGCTAGGTACTTATGTCTAAAGCAACGACTTTCAACGTAACGCATCCGCACCAGTCATTCTCATTACTGATCCCTGACGAAATTCGAAAGCAACATTGAAGTGGTAGAATTTGAGCAAAATATCGGTCCACTAGGGATTGAGAAACCAGGAGACTGTTGTTTCAGGAGATTCAAAATTGCACATGCACACACGCTACTAGTGTTCCGACGGCAATGAAGTTGTTATGGGACCGTCTAGGAGCTAACCCGCACAATCCCTGATAATTTCATCCGAAATGGACCATAACTTCGTATATCTTTACCTGGGACGGGGAATTGACCACAGACCAAATTCCGGAACCAAAGTTGTTCAGGAAGCTATGAAACGCAAAAATCGTTTAAATTTTTATTTTGGAATTTAATTTTTATTTTAGCGAATCTTCGAGGAAAATTCAGCCATTACAATGGCTTCAAAATATGCTCACCCACACCTACACACACAAACACACATAATATATAGAGGTATTTAAAATCCAAAATTCAAAATTTAAATTGTCACTCGCGTTCTTCGTTCTAGAACTTCCTGAACAAATTTAGTTCCGTCTTCGTCAGTTTATCTGTCTGTCCGCATTTCCTTGTTACAGCCATAACTTGCAGAGTTTCCGTTTGATTTTGTTCAAATTTGCAGGGATCATGAGAGGTCCCTGATGAATTCCATTATTTTCTGGAGATTCCCAATGAATTTCATCTTGATTTAATAAACGATACGGTCTGCGCATGCGCTAATGTAAAATTCGATAAACAGGCATATCTTACACAGTTGTTATCCAATTCCCCTCAACTTTGTAAGGAACGTGCGGAAAAGGCCACTGAATTTGAGATTCTGCGCCTGCGCTAACGTAGAATTTACTAAATTTCGTAATTACATCCCTAATAATCGCAGTTTTCCACCTATTTCGTTCAAATTTTCTTGGACGTGAGGAAGCTAGGGCATTTCCACTTGGCCGAGTATTTTTCAATGTATTCTTGCCTTTTTAGATTTAGTTTTTTACGTAATTTCACAGGGATCTAGTTAGACCGGAAAAATTATAATTATATTATTATTCGTTATAATTGGGTCTCGATATATACGTATTATATTATGTGTTTTCCCAAATACTCCCGGTCTGAATAGGTACCGACTATTGCAAGAACAACAAAAGCACGCGAAAGACTGGGAAAATGTAACCCTAATATTAATATCATTCTTCCAGCCTCTCCGACCACACTGAAACGTGTTGTGTTATGCCAAAAGCTCGATGTTCCGCGAGGGTTTCATCATAATTTAATGCAATTCCTACCGCTGAAGCTACCACTCGGCGAACACCAGCCTAGCTCGAATATGACGTTGATTCAACAGGCTGTTCTCTGATTCCCCCTCTCTAACGTTATTTGATGAACATTCGAGGAACACCGAGGTGAAATTATGATCTACACAGTTTCTACATAACTTTTACTCTCATTGAAAGCAATGAGATGCACCCATTTACTAAACTCTCAAATTTCAGCTTCCTGCGTTCAACAGGAGAGAAAATGGCCTTGGAGCTCACTCAGCTGATCAGTGACAATAACCAAAAGCATCTTGGTACAACTAGACCCCAAATGGAGCCGATAGGTATAACGTGGTAACTAAGAAATCGGTCCGTGGTAACTAAGAAAAAAAAAACGTTGCATATTTGCGTGTCGGAATTCACAGAAAGACCCCCAGCCCTAAAACATTAAACATGTTAAAAAGGAAGCCCTGCTACACTTGGAATCTACGTATTCGCCAACTGTTATGCAATACACTTTTGCAAAATGGATTCTTGATGGATTGGTACCTTCCTACATTTTCTTGTTCCTCCTGGGCAGCATCCACACTAATGTAAGCCCTGTTACCCTGGAAGATTAGGAATGAGTTACCTGAAGGGTAACCCACAATGGTAGCGTTACTAAAAATAATTGAGTTTTCTAAGAGATACACAGTTCCTACAAGAAACCTCAGCTTCAATGTAGTGATGGGTTTGGGGTAATTCAAATAAAAACGAAACCGTTACGAACGTAATATGTATTACAAAAAGAAATGCGTTTCCAATAACAAGAAATAAAAATATATAGGTATATGTACAGCTTATGGACGTTGCGTCCTAATAAATGACTTGTCTTAGCGTTACTAGGAAATCAACTAAGCGTTTCCACAAATATTGCGTTGCCTGAAGCGCGTTTCCTGGTGTATCAATATGGATGGTAACACGTTACTGCTCAAGAATCAAAAGCCTGAAGGGCGTTACTAGCAACTACAATGAACGTTTCCACAAATAAGAACAATAAGCGTTTCTACTATCAAAAGCCTGAAGGGAGTTACCAATGGAAAAGTAATAAAACAAATAATGAGTTTCCTCAAAAGAAAGAATAGAATAATGACTTCGTTACTACAGTCTATCCAAACCCAGAGCGGCTCTGGACTACCTGTGTACCCTGAACTTGGCAACGTTGAGTTCCAGAGCCCCTCTAATCTCTAGTCTCCGAAAGAGCCCTAACGTCAGCCAGTTTAGTGCTGACAAAGTAGAAGTAGGGTCGTTAATGACCTGTCGACACGCTACGTTGCCACATAATTGCTGTTTTACCTGATTTGTCCCTTCAACTCTCAGCCGCTCCCGGTTTGGACAGACTATAACAAAAATAAAAAATTTAGACTGGTCATTCAAAGACCTCACTGGATACAACAATGTAAAATAATAAAATTACTATATCCCTGAGGTATCTCGTAGTAATGCGTGATTGGTAATTACCCTGACTGGAGGTGATGTGACGCTCACTTGGGGCCACAAAGGGGGACGTGTTCCTCCTATTATGGCGTTGGGTAGCTCTAAAGACTCGACTCTAGAGCACTTACTAGGGGAACTGGAGGATTTTCAGTCTCTGTCTATTACGAGGGGGGACGTTACTAGGAAAATCATATTGGTTGGTGTAGCCATTCCTTATCAGTAGGTTGGGTGAGGGTGAGGATAAATTACAGCTGCCTTCAGTTTTTCATTTCTGTATTGCCTTGCGCTTTCGCAAATCTGCATCTTCAGGGCATCAATCTGCATCAACAGGTACGTACAGAAGAGGTAAGTATTCGCTAGTCTAGTAGTAAGTTACATTGTTAGGCTCCTGGGTTAAGTTTACAATTAGAGTAGTACTTACTTTTTTGAAATGGCCCTTAAAATATCAAGTCCCTACTCGGCCGTTCCAGGTATTCTTGAGGGTCCCTTCAAATAATTTATCCAAGATTAGTTGACTAGGTACAGGTTAGTAACTATGTGCAAGTTGGGTCTTTTTTTTTTTTTTTTTCAAAGAGGTTGGTGAAACAAGTTGGGTCTAAGGGGTTTGATAGTGGTATCACTTACCTACTCACATGTTTATCTATAAGTTGACAGTTCCTCCATTTCTCTTTCCTTGCTTCGTTCATGTAACTCAAATGCGTAATATCTTGCGGTAGCCCTTTAAGATAAAGGTAGGTTTAAGTGAGGATGTCATTGGTAGGTATGTATTGTAGGTTAACTATGTTCTATAAGGTAGAGATAGTTCTAGCTTACTTTTTAAATTGTTGCTTGTGGGGGCTTGTGAGAGAGGGTCTTGGTTCCATTAGTTATGGGCTAGAGGGATATTGTAGATGGGATATTGTAGAAGGCATCACTACCACAACATTGTAAGTATATAAAAAGAGTGTAAAAAAGAGAAAGAAAGGAGAGCAGTGCAGAAAGGAGAGAGCATTTACTTCCTAAATTCCTTTGATTTACTCCTCAAGTGACTAGGCCAAGGTGGGGTGGACATAGGGGTTATTACTTAAGTCTAAATTATTATAGAAACTAGTTTACATCAACACTAAATTTTCATAATTTGAACCCTTGATGTACCCCAAGAAATCTGGCCAACGAACTCATCCTTTCTTTTGTTATTATTGACATTTCGAAATTTGTTCAGATTTTTTAGACAGATTCCAAAGTCAGATATCGTCTGGAGTGACACATATTATGTACCTACATATAAATAAATAAATAAATATAAAAACATATGAAAAAGTTTCAAATTTTAGGAATCGTTCTAGAATGGTTTAACACGAATTCACATGGAGAACATTTTCAAAATGTTGTATAACTAAAATGTTGATTGCAATAGCTGAATTTGTTTCGAAAGTTCGCTGAAAGTGCAAAAGTTTCCCGGTTTTGAAATAAACGTAAACTCACCCGTTATATATACCCCCGTTATATACCCCGGGTACATACCCGTTACGAATTCAGGAGCCCCCAAGAGGGATTAAAACGACATCCATCTCTCGAGCAATTTTTAGGGGGACTTATTCGCGTGAACTAAAAGGTTCATTGTTGGAAAAAAATAAAACAAAAGCGAAACCCTTGTCGGTACCAAGATAGTACCTTGTAGGTACCCTGGACGATTCACTATAATGAACAGGCTCGATCAATACATCGGGGTATTAACGATTAACCCAGAGAGCCTTAGAAAAACTTCTTTACAATCGAGATTACCTTACAACGAGGTTTATTACGACGGGATCCGACTGTATTTGAATTTATTTTGACAGTGGCAAATTTTGTGGAATATGAAGGGATGCGGTGGCGGTGGACCACGGATTTTATCTCATCGAATGACGACGTAGCTTTACCTGAAAATTCTTGTTATATACGTCACTGGTTACCTTCGTTGCCCTTCTGATTAAAAATCTATACCTATGTGTGCAAAAATGATTATTCAGATATTTCAGTATGTACTGTAGGTACCTAGTAATCCTTATTTGTTCAGAATAAAGACGGAAATGTTGATCTCCTCCTTTATGTTGATGAGGAGGGGCGTTGATGGCGAAAAAAACCAAAACCCCATTTCGTTCATTGTTTATTATTTTTTCAGACCTCGAATCTCAGTAGGCACCTAATTAACATAATTAGTAACATAGAATGTTTATTTAGTATCTTATTCTTATTTACATTCACAAGAGTGTGGCCAGAAGGTTCAAATAAAGGATCGGAACACACTTAATAATTGTCAAAATAAAGGATGAGCTCGTTGGCCTGAATATCTGGAGTACTCTAGAGGGTCAAATTAACAAAAATTTGTTCAAATTCGGAGGAAAAAAATGTTTTTTTGAGGTTTTTGGTGGAAATAACCAGTTAGACTTAGGAACATAAAATATGATAGGTAAGTATATATTCAGAATCAGCGCACAATTTACTATTTATGAACTACCTATACCATATACAAATTTCAAAAATCGCTAAAAATCGGTTAATGAAATGAATTTTATTTCACGAGACGAAGTTTTTATAAGTAGTAGGTACAATGGCCAAGAGGTAATATGATTCTTTGAAAATTTGTTCATAATAGCTAATGCTGTTTGACTGGAAATTTTTCTTTGTTTAAATTTGGTGTTGCCTGTTCATTCTCATTATGAAGGGTGACTTGGTAAACCAAACGCCTTGCAGCGTCCAACAACAACCCGCAACACGAAACTCCTTTGTGGGTTAGTATCTAGCCAGCATTTGGGCGCTCGTCTCATCTCGACGAAAATGGTCGCCACCTTTCCAAAATCTTTATTGGTAATAAGGTCTAAATTTCATCAAATTTCGCACAAACATAGGGAAAATATCGATATAAAGACCAAAATTTTAAATTGGCGAATGCTTGAGAAGTTCTTGCACGGGAAACCGTCAACTCAGCGTGTTTTGAATAAAATCTCGAAGTCGAAGAAACCAAAATTCCTGAGGGTTGTGAAGTTCCATTCATGCAGCATGAGTTGATGAACGAATTTTAAAGAATAAATTTAACCAATTTGGGAGGAGATTCTTATAGGAAATTTCACGTTGATTCTGAATATACCATAATATGGTATAATATGTTCCCATGTTTATGATGGTAATTCACACCAAAAATCTCAAAATAGGTACATGTTTTTTGCATGGAACATGCTCTAGCCTTCGAGATTTACCACCAAAAAACGTCCCATGGAATTGGCTATACACGTACTGCATTTTATATTTGAAAATTAAGACTCGCAAAGATACCAGGCATCAGTTTAGTTCTCGTTTTCCGCAAGCTGAGTGCCGTTGGAGTTAGGTACGCCCTTTTAACATTCACCGATTCAATTGTGATTGGCCACGTCCTCACATGCGAGCATCAATTAATTTATTATTCAAGTTGTAATCGCCTGGGCTCATTGGAACAGCCGCTTCTCCTACTAAATACTCTGACCTGATGCCAAAATAAACATCTAGGGCTCGCAATTGTTCCTAAAGGTTGTCCGCCATCCTACAATCATTTCTAATGCTGCTTTATAAAACATACCATCCATACTTACCGAAGCGCATACTGAGGTAGAAGCTTCCAATCGAAACCACAAGGAACCGAACGAAGGACCTGATTGGAATCAAGATGTTGTTCGGAGCTGGGTCGGAAAAACTTGGTGAGTGGGCATCTAGGTACACAAAATGGTCCCATACGGACTTAGTTTTAGGTCTTATGGCAAATTTCACGCTGATCACGATTATAACACACATTAAGGGCCCCTGAGTAAATTCCGACCACTTTTTTTTCTCTCATAAAACCACTTTTGACATTTCATGTCTTTGCTATGGCACACAACCAAATTTTCGTTATGTGACGTTACGTAACGAAATATGCTCAATGATTATTATGATTCGTAGAAGTGAGGTAGGTAGGTACCTATATGATTATAGCTGAAATTTGACTATATGATTATTATGATTTGGCTGATAGCCTCCTTAGGACATGAACAATAAGGTGCACAGGGTTTTGATCAGCTGAGTGGCTCCTGAAGCTAACTTCTTTCCTATCAACCGTAGGAGTTTAATTTTTGTTTTCTTTATATTGAAAAAAATGTAATTCACAGAGGAAGAAAAGATTGCTAGAAGATGGAAGGGAAGAAGGAGGGAGGGGAAAGATATGAAATGTCCTAATGCGTTGCAGAATTGTATGCAAGCGTTTCAATATAAAGAAAACAAAAATTAAACTCATTTTGGCATTTTGTGATAATCTTTGCCTACATACTTTTGGTCCTACAGGTAGTTGAGAAGGGCAGTGAAGGTTGGTGCATATCCTCTCGTGTTGAAAATTTAATGGAAATAGATTCCTTACTGGTTTTTTTCGACGTTTTTTGAGTGGTTTTGGGAAAAAGCACGGGAATTATCTATAATATCGAAAAACACTTTAAATAAACATTGTAGGAGATTAAATTTTGCGGTGAATGAGACCAACGCCAGCTCTCAAGATTGTACCTACGATATTTGGCGAATTTTAGGAGTTTTGATCTGTTGATAAACTGCTTGATAGGAGCAGGAAGCTATAGGCATATAGCCAACCATATATTTATAGGCAGGTAGTATGAACTTGAAATGTAGGTAAAATGTTTTCATTGGAGCTCCCGAAAACAGCATTATTTGAGATTCTTAAAAACTGGAGGTATCACTTACTAGGTAGGTATTACTGCCTCATCTCAAAGAGCCCACCGCCATCATTAATGCATTGAACACGTCAATGAGCCACTGATGTTAATGCTGGCCGCGGGGTCTTTGAGATGACGCAGTAATACCCACCCAGTAAGTAGTAATACCTACAGTTTTTGAGAATCTCAAATAATAATGCTGTTTTCTAAGCACCAATAAAAACATTTAAACCCACATTTTAAGTTCATACTACCTGCCTACCTTTCTGCTCCTATCAACAAGCAGTTTGTCAATTGATCAAAACTTCTAAAATTTGCCAAATATCGTAGGTACAATCTTAAGAGCTGGCGATGGTTTCATTCGACGCAGATTGCTATTGCCTACAACGTTTATTCCGAAGTGTTTTTCGATTTTCTAGATAATATCCGTGTTTTATGCACAAAAACACTAAAAAAAACGTCGAAAAAAGTGTTGTTTTTTTCGAAAAAAAAATTGGTCAAGATTTATTCAGGCAACCTTATATTATGTATATATGTGGTATATTCGTGATTAGTGTGAAATTTCCCATAAGACCTCAACTGAGTCCGTAACGTTTGGGACCACCCTGTATAATAAATTCAATTTCTGCACCAACACCAATATTAACCATTGGATGAGTGGTGGGTGATTGGGTAGTAATAACAAGTAGTGAACAAGCTGTGATTATACTGCCCTCCTAACTTGGCAGTCGCTTTTTTTATATCTTGATGTTATACCTACTTCTATTTCAATATAAATATTGTGTTGATCCACTACATCCTTACCATAGTGTTATTCTCATGATTTTTTTTATAGGTTTCAGGCAAGAAACGTGTGAAGAGGAAGACATTGGTTTCATGCAGTTCGCTGGTTTATATCCAATGACTAAGTGAGACACCTTCTGAATATTCATTTACTTAGGGCCAGCTTATCAATTGCAAAGGTCAGTCAGTTAAGGGAGATTTAACCAGCAGTCAGAACAAAACTGCAATTTATTTCATTGGGCGCTTATGCAATCCCAGTTAAGAGAAACAGGAGCTAACTGGTCTTTGGGGGCCGGATAGAAATTTACTGGGTTAGTGAGATTGTTCACGGCTTTCATAACCTCGAAAAATGAGCCCGTTGCATTTCTGTTATGAAAGAATTTGTCTTCGTTCGAGTTTTTTTTAATAACTAGGTGAGTAAACGAGTAGGTTGGTAATACATAATGTATTTTAGTTATGCCTTCTGCCGCTTGTCTCGCACAGTCGAACCCGTCATCCCACTCCTCTTCCACTCTTGTCTAAAACGCCCTACCATTTACAACCATTTTACTTTTCTTCATTATCTTCGAATAAATTATTGTGCGGAACCTTGCAGTGCTTGATTTTATCATTGAAATCCCAGGTAGTCCAGCAAGTTTTTATTTCAAATTTGATATCTCAACTTTGGAGAATACGGATATACGTAAATTATCGTTGATTAGGATTAACATTTTGGAGATTTCGGACCATTGTTCTAGTGGTTATGAGAAATGCGCCTATTCGTGAACACACGTAGGTTTACAATTAGGTACGCGGCAAAGTTGCAAAATTTTGAATTATTTTCGAGTCTGTTTTCTGAGTGACGTTCGTCAATTTAGAAGGTAGGTAGGTAGGTTCTTTTATCAAAGAAGAAACATGGTTTTACGGACTTTTGACGAAACTGCTACTTTGTATTGTTGAAATACATTCAGAAACCTGGGTATACCCATCTACGTAAAAAGTGGGGGTGGGTGGCAAATTGGACCTTTTCCTCTTCATCTTCGGAAAACGCTCGTGTGATGCGGCCTTTATATCTGCATCCCGGAATGGTTAATCATGTTATGTTGATTCTTGCCAATTTTAAAGTTTCAGTAAAATCATCATCGCTGGTAGGAATCAATAACATGTAGGTATCAATATAATCCATCGCATATCTGGTCACTGTCATCACAGTAAACTATTTCATACTCTTGCGTGTTACTTACTGGTAAATTATTGGTTTTCACCAGGGTCTACTCTGTTTACTACATAGGCAGCTACGTGACAGCTATGTTCACGATGTCGGGTAAGAACGTCATCGGTGTTTCACACTATTTTGTTAATTTCATTTTGTAATTACCTACGTAATAACCAAACTACAAGAAACAAGCACTCCACAAAGAAGGCAGCGAGCAGGTAATAGACAAATTTTGTTCAGTTCATTGCCTTTGACAAAATAAACAGCTTACCATCACCACGGAGGGTGACACACCTAAAATCGCTGAAAAATGATGATATTTTTTTATTTCCAAAAGGTATGGTAGTTGGGGCCTATTTGGATGGAGAAACCAATGCCGCCTTCGAAACAGCACATCTTCTGCTTATCGCTCTCAACATGTTGATCCAGATCTCCACTCACCGCTACCATTACGAGATTGTGAACAAACTATTTAGGTTTGTATTTTGAAAGACGAACCGTGATGAGATTAGTATATTACTACACATAATAAATATAATTTAAATCCATGTGCCGATGTTTATGCCTGTGATTTTTATCATCCTTGATTTTCATTCAAGTATGAATAAGTACCTACTTGTTTAAATTCTAGAGCCATTGATGACAAATTTTTCTCATACGGTGACACAATGGATTGGAACACATCACAAATCATAAATGAACTTGCTGAAGAGAAGACTGATAGAAAGAGGGTGAGTAGGTAAGGTACTTATACCTACAGAAAGTGTACTGACATTACAATGTGTCACTGTGTTGTGGACATGTACGCAATCAGTTCGTTTCAATTCGATTTTTGTAATCTGCGTATCTTGAAACACAATAGGTATGTTTCAAGATACGCAATGTTCCCAATCTAATGTGGTATAAATATTATACCACATCAGATTCGGAGGGGGAGGGGAGTTGAAAAAATAATTGTTTCGTGCTCGAGTAAGTACAAAGGTTCATTATTGATAATAATTAACATGAATTGTGTTTGTGACAGATGTTTGGGAAACTATTCAAAATTCAAGTGTCGTTTGCAGCTGCTTGCGTTTCTATACAGCGCATTGTGATCTACTTTTACAATGGTCGAGGTACGTAACATCATGGATTACTAGTAGGTATAATTGATTGATACTATTATACTCAATTGACAATGTAAATTTAAATTTGAATATACCGTTGGAAAGCCAAGGTTTCAGGATGGTTTTTTCGAAGCCCTAGCTGATTTTCCTCCACGTGAAGTTAGTGAAAATCTCCGACGAATTTTCTCGAAAAACACTAAAAACTACCAAAATGGAAGTTTGGACTGAAAAAGAAAAAAATGATTACTTAGTTACTGATTTAATTCTTAATTCTTTTCAACGGTATCCTCAATTTTTACTTTACATCGACACTTAAAGAAGTCATGGTCATTTTAGTGAGACAAGGTCGAACACACGAAAAACAATCTTAAAGGTGAAAAAAATTGAAAAAACAAGAGGTTATAAAGAAATTGCTAGGAGACATTTTCTATTAGAAATTGGTTGTGGAATCGGTTTTTTTTTAGTTTGACCGTATCTTTTTCGGACACCCTGTATTGGCACTTGGACAAAACCGGTTGTGGTTTTACGTTTTGTGTACATCTTTCGCGTACTTAACTATCTACACTGGCTTTTCCGCATCGGACTTTGAAATTTCACGTACTTACCTAAGATTATATACTGCAATAAAAAATGTAGGCTCTCGATAATCAGAGTTGGTGTCGAAATTTCAACTTCTTCAATATCTCCCTGAAATTTTGTTATTGGATTTGAAATATATGTATACTTGAACAATTAGGTATGGTTGTCATTTTTTTTCATTCGTTTCCTAAGGAAAATTGAAAGGGATGGGGAGACATCTGTCTGTTGAGAAACCTGTGTCACTACCTATACAAATAATGATTTATGATATTTTGCTCAGTAGGTAGTAGGTAGGTACTTAATGTAATGAAACATTTTGAAAGATCAATTTATACTAGGTACCTAGAATGTCAGAAACCAGGGGCGTGTAAATTTGTTTTAAATGCATACCTACTTGATTCCAAATATTCATTCCATAATTGAAAATAATGGGTGCTTAAAACAAAATGAACCATTGTGCTATTATTTGAATAATTCTTTGCCACAGGTGTGAAAGACGTGGATGGTGAAAACTGGCTAATTTACCAAAGTCCCATTGGTATATTTTTTCCGTTCAGTAACTACTGGGTGCCCTACATTATTGGCATGATTCTCAATTACAACTACATATTCATGATCGCCATGACGGCCATGTCCTCCGCCACAAGTTTCGTGAGGTTCTCGGAAGAGCTTCTGCATCAACTTCAAATCGTGAAACTTGGACTTCGGAACTTCATGCCCAGATCGCGCCATCTGCACGCACTGAGGTGATGCTGATAGATATTTCTGTGACAGGGTTGCTACAGAAACAGAATCTCAAAATTCCCTGACTTTTCCAGGTTTTCCAGACCGCAAGTTATTTATTCCTTACCTTTCCCCATGAGTTTCGAAAGCCCCCTCCCCCAAACAATAGTAAGCCCGTACAACCACTGATAATGTCACCAAAATGTGTAGAGTAGTTCTGGAGTTATGGATAGGAAAACACATTTGAAGTTTCCGCATGCGCAGTAGCTATTACTGGTCCAGTCGTGACAAAATTAATAGATAATTATTGTCTTGTAGTCAGCTTCCAACTACATAAACTCTGATTTTGATCGAAATCAGCCCATTACTGAGGAACAATAATTTATTGTAGTTTCATGAATTTCACGTTTGCGCACGCGTACACTCTACTAGTGGTCCAAAGGCGATGAAATCAATAGGGGACTGTCAAGGGGCCAACCCGCACAATCCCTGAGAATTCCATCAATATCAGATCAGACCATAACGTCATAATAGTTTTGCCTGGGACTAGGTATTTCTTGCTCGAATACTTAGCTTCCAAGGGTCCTTTGATCGTGAGGAAGCAATTGGATTTTGTATTGATAAATTCCTGAAACAGACTTGTAACATAAAGAAATGCAGATGATCAGTTATGTAAAGTAGATAAAAAGAACGAAAATGTTAGAACGCATTTAATAAATCAGGCGCCTTCAGCATTCTCCATTGACCCTGCCTCTCAAATTTCAGCTTCCTGCGTTCAACAGGAGAGAAAATGGCCTTGGAGCTCACTCAGCTGATCAGTGACCATCTTGGTACAACTAGACCCCAAATGGAGCCGATATAACGTGGTAACTAAGAAATCGGTCCGTGGTAACTAAGAAAAAAAAAACGTTGCATATTTGCGTGTCGGAAAACGTTGCATATTTGCGTGTCGGAATTCACAGAAAGACCCTTAGCCCTAAAACATTAAACATGTTAAAAATGTTTTTTCCAGGTTTTCAAGGTTTTCCATAAACGTAGCAACCCTGTGTGATGAATCTTAGCAAAATCAGTGCACAAAAAATATAAATTAAACAGTAAATCTCTCTTGTCACAGTAAATCTCTTGTGAGTCAGTTTACTATTTCTGGTTTTCGATTACATAGGTAAGTCCTTTGAAAGGCACAAAAATAGGTAGGAACCCCAAGCAGCATTCTTACTTGGTCACGGTTTGGTGGATAATGGTATAATATTGCCGAGTATAAGTGAGGTAATCGGACGCGAGCTGCATTTGTGCGTCTGTCCATCTGTTTTTTTTGTACCTCTCTGCAGGCAGCTATTTTATTGGTTTTCGACTTGAATTTTCGAAGACAGGTTCGTGAAAACCCCAGAATTTGCCGGATAAATTTCGGCGGGGGTGACAAAGTGATTGTCCCAACAGTTTGAATTATGACAATTGTCGAAAACTTGCCTCACTTTCCTCCTAGACTCCCAAAATTTTGTACTCAGTGGATTATTTGCTTCTCCTGAAGTGAAGGTTTCATCTTGGATGCCAAAACGTAGGGAATTATTCGGTACTCAATGCCAAAGTTGAGAAGTGGGGACCTACTGGAGGCCCGCAGGCTTTCAAAGGCTCGGTCAAAGAAGAAACCCTAACCGCTACGACTAGTGCACAAGTGAAGATGAGAATTGAATTATCCATGGGGAAAAATAGTTTAAAAATGTTGTTGATTCAAAATTATAACATTTTTTTTGTAGAGAGTGAATTTGGTATATTTCACAATTATCAGTATGCTAATAGAATGCATTTCACTTGAACCTAATGATTTTCCAGGTATGGACAATCTTTGGAGAGCGAGGAAAACTTCGAAACCTGCCTCAAAACATGTTTGACCAAGTCAGTGGAGCACCACGCCACCATTATCAGGTGGGGTTAGACTTAATAGCTAAATTATTAGCACTTGCATGAACTCCTCTCGATAGTGGACTTTTCCCAAAAGTGGACGGATTCTGTGGTCCCGGTAGAATTCCGAAAAGAGTATCTAGGTATGAAATTTCACTCTTTAAATTATAGTGGATCCTCTGAATTATAGTGGACATGGAAAGTGGTCCCTTCAGGTGGTCGTTATCGAGTTCGAATTACAAACAGTTCGACATTTCAACCAAGTTTCATTAGTTATTTAGTAACAAAATGAACTTCACACAAAAGAGGGAATAAAAAGGTGGTCGAATGATCTCAATATTAGACAGTTAGAATGTTAGATGGAATGGGGATGTTAGGTAGAATGTTAGACAGTGTGATTTGCGAAAATGTTCAAAAATATATTGGAAATAATTCAAAGATGGAATGCATTTTGCAGTTCACAATATGGAGTACAGTCGGACCTGGATAAGTAGAACATTTCATAAATTGTTCATAATTTTCCTTTCTAAGAAATACCTGATAAGCGGAATGAAATCGATGCTGGCCAGCGATTCTACTCATCCAGGTTTGGCTGTAACATGTAATTTCTCTATCTCTTTCATTATAGTGGACACCTCAAATTTTGGAACAAATTTGTTGTACTTCACACTGCCCACTATTGGGAGGTTTCACTGTAATTATTATCATAATCATCAAAAAATTCAGTGGGAACACACTCCTCCTTTAGTAATTACCTGGATGTTGTGAACAGGTTGTTTCGTGACTTCAGGAAGATGATGTTCATCCCTCTTTTCACAGTGATTTTTGATGGAAGTGCCCTGATTTGTATGTCAACAGTTCAGCTGCTAATGGTCAGTATCAAAATTTACAGTCCATGATAATACGTCAAATATTGGGAATAGGGTCAGAAACAGCAATCACTCACTTCTACTGCTTTATAATAGTATATACCTATATTATATAAGTCATCGTACAACAACTCCTAAATAGGTATTAATTATTATTTGTTGCATGCAAGTAGAAATTGATCGTTTGACCTATTTAAGATCCGCATTATCATAAGAAAAATTTTATATTGCAATGTGTTCCAAAATTTTAAGGCAATAAGGTATATTTCAACGCCAACTGAAAACTGTGCCTAATCTTACCAACAGTTTTGATACACTTTATAATCAGTGGGAATCACCTGAATTCCATAAGCTCTATAACTCCAGGGTGTGAAATGTCAAGCAGCACTACATGCACTTGAAGGGTTATCAAAGAATTATTTGGATCCTTTTTATTATTTAAAAACTTGAAGTTGACGAGTACCTCGTAGTACGTATCTCCACTCTACCAACAAAACAGAAATTTGATTGAAATACTTAAACCTGAAAAAATTAAAACACAGAACCAGTGACAGACAATTGAAAGTGAAAAAAATGTGATGTCAGCACATTCTCTTTCAGTAGTTCTATTAGTATAGTGTGACGTGTGACACTCGGTTAGTGTCTCTAGGGCCCTCGAAATGCCGCCTGTTTTTCAAACAGATGAGATTTCATTCAGAATTTCCTTCACACCAGAACGATGAACTATTTTGGTTTATTATTTTCAATAATG
>JAEMON010000005.1:4942741-4953085 GCA_030264115.1 Lygus lineolaris
AAAAATATATTGAGGGAAATCAGCGTTAAAATCTGCAAAATAACACTTTTCAGGTTTTTACGAATGAGGAAAGTAGTTTGAAGCCTCGCACCAGATGTTTTTAAATTAGTTTTTAATTATTACTAATAATATTATGTAGGTACCACGTCTCCCACATAACCAAGAAAAGCAACTGTAGCTATTATTGAGCTATTATTGAGAGACACATGATACCGCTGAGATTGAGGAAGAAAAATGAGTTGATGCAATGACAGTGAGTTACCAGACTCAGTGATCTCAGAAAAAGTGTAATTAACTATATTTCTAAGTCCAAGGTTAACAAACACGGTTATATTCTTGAAAATATAGTTGATTTGAGAAGTTTACTAATTGGTTTACATTGCCATTTCCTCAAAACCTTGAAGCGGGGCAAAGCCACGCAGATTTTTTTAAACTAAAACTCGAATTCCCAAGTACGTATTTCTTCAATCTGGTTGCAATTGTCATGGACGTTTAGCCAACACTCAGGTCTATCTATCCCATACCAAAACTCAGCGATATAAGCTATTCCCTTCCTTCAAAAAATGAAAAACCAAAAAATGCGGGTCTTTGCCCCCACCTACCCATCTGACAAAACAGTGTGGATTCAATGGTCCCTTGGTTGTAAAGAACATCAAATGCATGAACAGCTATCCAAAAAATATACCATTTCAAGGGCAATGGCGAATCGTCCTAATTTTCGGATTTACGTTTAAAGCGTAGCTACTTAATGTATTACAAATTAGTACTCTTATCTAGTATTGAGGATTATCAAATCAATTATCTTAGTATTGATCATAAATATCTATCTCTTCGCCGAAGCTGTATACAGGGTGTCTCGGAAACTGCTCTGCATTCATTGGGTGATTTCTGATCGGAAGTATCTCAAAGCAATTTTCGTTGAAACCCTTAGTTTTCGTGTTTTTTTTGGCATTTTAAGTTTTTACCCGTAAATCATGTCTTCCTACATAAAACTGGCTGTAATGCCCGTTTTTGTGGTGCGAAAACGAAATAAGTGGGTGTCGTTGAGAAGCTCGTTAAATTTCCTTTCAGGATACGCTATTTCAAAGAATTTTTGAATGCTTTGAACTCCTACAACTTTCGCTTGAATATTGAAACTTCACGAATTCAAGAAAAACTTCAAAGCGCTCTACCCAAAAGCGGAAAATACCCAAATATCATTTTGCGCTTGACGGGATAAACTTCCTTAAAATCTCAGGTTTTGAATGGTGTAGTATTTTTTTCAATTTTAGTGCAACAATTAAATGAGAAAATTGTGTTTGAATGCCAAAAAAACCTTGTTTTCTTTCAAGGGAAAGTGTGGTTTAGGGAGGTTGTGGCACACTAGGCAGGCACAGGACAGGTAACGCCACGCAGGACGTGCGATGTCGGACGGCTGCCGGTGTCCCTTCAAACGCCTGGAGCGCACTCTAGGAAGAAAATTCCTCAACTCCCTTTTCCCTCACCGCCGCTCATCACGCTCCCCTCATTTCAACCTCTCCACAAAAAGATCTTGTAGACACAGCTGAGGTAGTCTCCATTTGGTTACCCGGATATACGATTTCTCAGTTCCTAGTGGACAGACAATCACCTAGGAATTTCATCACAATAGCTGCTGCGCATGCGCACACTTGAAATTTGTTGTCATAGACATATCCCCGGAACCACTCGAATAATTTTGCTGAAATGTTCATCAACTGATGCATACGTCCATGCTATGAAAGTTACGAAGCCACACTGTCCACAAAACTTAGCTCTTAACCATTGCTTTTGCACGTAATTAACTACTGTAAATAGGAACAACTAATAAATCGTGGATTAGCATCATCATTTAAAAAAAATTAATCAATTATTGGGACTTTATATTTTATAATAAATAACCATTCATTTATCTATCATTAGCATTTGCAGGGGCTCCAGAAAACTGTTTGAATTTTACTAGAAGGGTTAAGCTATTGGTTCAAAGTAGGTTGGTTTAATAGTAGTTTCATACAATTATGC
Source organism: Lygus lineolaris (assembly GCA_030264115.1). Lineage (NCBI taxonomy): Eukaryota > Metazoa > Arthropoda > Insecta > Hemiptera > Miridae > Lygus > Lygus lineolaris. Next base: position 4,944,761 of record JAEMON010000005.1, read on the forward strand.
GCCCAATTGGTTGGTTTCATAGGTTTTCCTAGTTAGGTCATAATTTTTTCAATCATATTAAGAATTTTCCAGACCGAATTCAAACTTTTCGAAACCGAATTCGTTAGCAAAACCAAAAACAAATCTGTAAAATAAAAATTAAAGTTGAATTTGAATTATTGTGTAATTTATTCCAATAGAACCCACTCAACTTCAATATAGGCAAGTGAGTTTTCACGACACTCATTAATATTGTAAGACGTTTCAGTCGGAATGTGTGCATGACTCAATCATTCATTCATTTCCACACTTATTCGCATTAGAAACTGAGTTGGGACAAAAAATTTTCAATTGGCTCATTCCTGGTTCAGAATTACATTTGTTTTAATAAGTTTACAGAGAAGCTCCATTTTATTACATTGCTATACGATATTATTACAACAGACTCCGACTACCATTTTGTGGTTCATGCGAAGTGCAAAGCTGTTCGATTGGATTCGATTTCACCTCCACTGAGTTCTAGTTCTCATCATCCGTCAGCTTCTTGAAGTCGTCGTAGGGTCGATGCGTAACAGGGTTCGGTTCTATGTAATGCCGCTCGAGGCCCATCGGCAAGTTATTCCTGCGCGCTTTGGTTTTGTTCAAAACGTAGGAGATATAGAGATTGAGTTGACTCCCTGTTTTGAGAGGGATGACCCCTTCGGCGATCATTTTTTCCGTGTTTTCTTCATTCGCTGGTGTCAGCATGGGAGACACGTTCGGGTTCGATTGCAGGTTGTAGTAAACTGGCTTGACAGTGTTCGCAGAATTCGGCGATTTCAGGCCTTCGAGCAACTTGAGATTTCTAATGTTTTCAAACCAGTTGTTGGGTTTCCTCCCTTGCATGAGCCCTTCGTGGAATCGTTTGGGTTTAGTTGTTTCTATCTTGATGAGGTATCTTTGAGGTAATTTCCTGGTTTTGGCGTTCGATTGCCTCGAGTCGGGTTCTTCAGGTGACCCGTCGTCGTCGTCGTCTCCAGTACCTGCGCACGTCGAAGTACACGTGGATGGTGAAGTGCACGTACTGCGAGTCGTGCATGTTGTTGTTGTGCACGTAGGGCGTGGAGGACAGGTTGTTTTCTCTGTTGTAGTCGTACAAGTCGTTTTCGAACAAGGAGGCTTAGTCGTCGTAGTGGTGCTGCTCGTACAAGTAGATCGCGACGTACAAGTAGTTTTCGTGCAGGATGTCGTAATTTTGGTCGTGCTAGGCGTCGTACAAGTAGTCTTCTGAGAACAGGTCGAAGGCATCCTCTCATTCAGAAGATCCATAAGAACTCTCCACTGCGATGGATTCAAAGTGGAAAAATCAAGCATCGGCGTCGAACAATCAGCAGTAAATGTCTCCTTTTCTGGCGTGAACTGCTCATAAATCGGTCTACACGTCGACGCATTCGTTTCAGAGACAAAATACGCTTGCTTGGTAACTTTGCTTGTTGAGTCACTATTATTGGTCTGAGATGATGGGGCGTTTCCTCCTACTTTCCAATCTGGCGACTCATCATCAAACGCCCCATCGTACAAATCATCAGCATCATCTAGATCGGCTTGAGATAAATCGTTAGCTTTCGAACTCGAATTCCCCTTTTTTCGTTCTATTTTTGAAATCTTACTCATTGGTTTCCTGTTTATTGTGAGCGTTTCAAATTCGTCTTCATCATTATTTAGTGAATCATCGACATAATTGGGAGCAGTGTCACGTCCTGCTGAGAGCTTCCTCGCAGATTTGGCCTTCTCGTGGTTTTTGTGTGATTTATTTTTTAAATTATCGTTTTTTCCCAAATTCATCACTTCTTCTTCATCTTCTTCATTCCCTTTCCCACCGTGGTCTACTTCATCTTCATAATTTTGTTCAATCAATGCTTTGCACTGAGACAGAAATTTCATGACGTATTTAGGCAAGTCGTTGATTTTTTGTTTCCTGTCATTACTCTCATTGTGGATCAACAATTGACCAGAATGAAATTCTTGCGTGTCTCCACTGGCTGTGGATTGTCGCGGATTGTGCATAATGTTGAAACTCGGTCGGTCCGGTTCTTCCCCACTTTGCATTTTAGTGTAGAATCGTTGCTGATGCCTTTTTCTTACATGAGAGCTGAACGGCCGAACAGATTCTGTAGAGTGAGCCAGTTTGCGGATACTATGAATAAATATTGGACCTTCCCTGAGCGAAACTTTAAATTGCGCGGGATAATTTGTTCGGGTCGCTGAATGTGACATCTCACGGTTCGCAGGGGGCCGTTGAGTATTTCTTGCATCATCAAAATCTATTTGTAGGCCGACCACTGGTATAGTGCTCGAGCCAGTTGATTTTGCGGCTACTGGTTTCGCTTCTTCCTGCCTACTCAGCCACTCTAAAAACAAGTCCCCCAAAGACTTCTCGGTTGCGCCAGCCCTTGCGAGGTTCAACGATTTTGTGGATACGATCGGACATTCTGTCAAACTTGCTGGCAGCAATTTCAGAGGGATCGTACGATTTATTTTGCGGAACAGATCTTCGACGTCGCTTGTTAAGCTTGCTTTCAACGAATCGTCTTTAGAATCTTTGTTATTCTTAGTCAACTTACAATTCTGAGTGTTGATTCCTTTTGAGCTAAGTGGTGAATTCAACGCCACCCAAGAACCGTTTTTGAATGCAAACACTGACGACACGTTGGCACCACTTTTTGATTTTGAACTAAAGCTCAAACTAACTGCCGGAGCTCCACATAGTTTGAAGGTTCCGATGAAGATTGTCAGGATGAAAGTTGGGCTCATAATCCAAACTGACTACGTTTTAGAGAAAGCAATAGATAATGGTGAGGACATTTCGTTTATCTCTCAATTTCATTTTGCGGATCAGCTTATTTTACCTGTACAACTGGTACATGATGAATTCCTATTAGTATGTGGCAGGCAAAGATACTATATCAATTTAACCAAGTTTCATCGACGATTACACGAACACTCAAATTACATGTTACTACACAAAGAAATACTGAAAAGGATTATTTCACTTCAAAATTGCTTGCCAAAGAGAACATCATCAATCTAATGCACGAATAACCAAACTTCTAATAATGACAATCCGAATTTTGATCTTACCAAGCTACAGGGCTACTCTGTTGCTGAGGAAATTTTAAACGACTTTATCGTTTATGCGTAATGAAGTTGATAATAAAGTTACCCTGAATTATTAGGGAATTGGCTCATATATTATTATATACTAGCAAATTACCCGTGTGCAGCACGGGTTAAAATTTTTCATCACCCTGGGAAGAACATGTTGACCTAGTAAACGCGAAATGAGAGTCACAGTAACTTCAACAGGAAAAATCCTATCAAAATAGCGTGGAATTAAATAGAGTCAAGTTTCTCCATGCTTTTAGAACATGCTACCACTGCAAATCCTCACCTCACGGTGATATGAAATAGACGGTGATCCGAAAGTGACGAATGTATTTACCCGTTCTTCGATCATGTAGGACCCCTACATTTCAGGGGAAGGAAGAATATGAGATTTTTTATTCTCCTATAGCAAATAACCTGGCCATGAACTTTGCCATCATTTAAAAAAAAAAAAAAAAAAAAAAAAAAAAATTACGTCAAAATCGGTCCAGTAGTTTGGGGAACCATCCGTCATCCACACAGCCACATACTCGTACCAATGACGTTGGAATGTAATCAAATATACCTACCTACTTACGTAAAAAAAAAAACTGCATCATAAAAAACCGAATGAATAAGAAGGAACGATGTGTAGTCATCAGGACAGGAACACTAGTAATAATGTTAGTGCTGTTGTAGAGGGTTAGATAGTGCCGATATATTATAGCATTTTTACATCTAATCAAACCTTTTTCACTGCGCATGGATATTTTTACTTTTTCAATTGAATGGTCTCAGTCAGAGCTTTCCAAAAAGGTGTTACATGACGGATACATAAACGGGTTTTGTCTTTAGAACTTGATAAGTCATCCCACCCCGCGCTCGTCTGGGAGGGGCCCTCAGCGCCAAGAAAGTTACTACGTCGTAAACGTTCTGGAATTTAGAGTATTTCAAGGGTGCTGAGTCCGAATTTGAGGTCAAAAGTGGATGATTCCTACCCATGAGCAGACCCCCATCAAATTACGACTTTACTCAACGAATCTTAAAATAGGGAATTTATTAAACATAGGAGTTCTTACTTCTAGATATTGGCTAACGTTAAATTTACTTTCAAATGCAACAATTCACATTGTTAGACAACTCTGGATTAGACCACAATATGTTCCCTGAAGGGGTACTCCATACTGTGTATGAGCGTGTCACCTCAGCAGAGGTAGAACTAAACTAAGATGTAGCAGGTATTTTTCTTCAAGAGGGAAATTACTACCCTTGTATGGGAGCGCATACTTCCTGAAGGAAAAACAGCTACACCATACAAGGCGTGGAAGCAAAGTACTCCTTCTGATGGAGGAAACAGCTACACCACGATACAGGAGTCAAAGTACTCCCTGAGGGAAAACAGCTACACTGTATGAGAAGGAGCGCATACTTCCCGATGGAAAACAGCCACACCTCATATACTGGATACAAAGTAGGTAGTCTTTCTGAACGAAGGAAACAGCTACACCACGACACAGGAGTCAAAGTACTTCCTGAGGGAAAACATTTTACACTGTGTGAAGAAGAAGACAAAGTACTTCCAGTGGAAAAACAGCCACGCTTCAATGAAGTAAGCGGATGAACTTCCCGGGATGGAAAATAGCTCGCTCTCTGTATTTAACAAGATGGAGCGCAGCGAACACACCATGGAAGAAGGATCCGCTTTCATGAGAACGTTTTACGTTGACAGGTTGCGAAGAAATAGCGGTGAACATCTCGAGTTAGGGAAAAATCGACCTAGAGAGGCCACGAGAATGAACAACCTCGCAACAACCCGACCCTCACGAACACGACAAAAACTTTTCGACTCGAATTGCTGACTCTACGAACACGTTCTGGGGCCGGTCACCTAAACTTTAATGAAGCAGGAACCAGGAGTATCAAGGAATGAGAAACGTTAATCAAAATACCTTGTTGAGACACTTTAATCGAGGCAAGAGCTAGATGAACGATGATGGATCGAGATAAGGAAGGAGAATCGGTAACGTGAGTGATGATATCACTCCTACCAATCCCAATAGTACTGTAGAATGACTGGTATATCACCAACAATAGGTACCCCTCTTAAACGGGTATTAAATCGAGCATGTTCTCCCTCTTCGTTGTACACACCTTCAAAGAAGGTTTTTAAGAAATGAGAAGGCAGGTTTAGGTTCATATGTAGAGTGGCCAAGACAAGGAAACAGGATGGAGTGAATTCTCTAGGGTACCGGTGGGCCTATACATATATTAGGTAAACTGCCCCCTTTGGCCCCTTCCATGTCACTGGGGAATTCCCAGGTTACTGTCCTGTCCTTGGGGAAAATCCAGGTCAGCGCCCTTGTGTTTTTGTCTCGTCAATTCTGATTTTATTTGAAACGAACATAATATTTAATAATTTGGTTATGAATTTGACAACATTTCTTAACAAAAACTTTTTCTCTTTTTTAAAACTTATCCTCTTCAAGGTAAAAAAAATTCAACTGAAAGTGAAGAGGTTTAAATCATTTTTAAAATGTTTAGTTATTGAATGTGAAAAGTTGAATTCAATGAGAAAAGGGTTTAAATAGATAGAAAATGGTATATAGCCCATGCAGCTTAGGATTTTGGTTGCTAGAAAATCCGAACAAGCTGGAAATCTTTTAATCCGTTATTCCAGTCCAATATGAGGAATTAGAACTTTGCGAACGTTTCATGATTGGGCTAACTTTTGAAGGGCTGAAAACCTCGAAATTGTCGACCTTTTTGTGGTTTTTCGCTTATAACTCGTTGAATCATTTTACTTATTTTACTGAATGAAAGAGCATTAAACTTCGCGTCGAATGGCCTACTAAAACATCAGAATCGGTTCAGCCGTATAGTCACAATCGCTCGTTGGAAAAAGGCTATTTTTCCAACTTTTTCTTAAGAATAATATACGTACCATGATATTATGTTCATGTGTTTAAAATGGTATTTTACACCAAGAACCTCGCAAAAAACGGATAGGTAAGTGCGGGATGAGATTGTCTTTCTCGGATTCAGATTATTTCCCTAGTAACGTTCCTCCTTGTAATAAACAGAGACTGAAAATGCTCCGATTCCCCCAGTGAGTGCTTCTAGAGTCGCATCTTCGGAGCTGCCTAACGCCACAGGGAGAACATGTCCCCCCTCAATGCCCTAAGTGAACGTCACACCACCTCCAGTAAGTGCGATTACCAATCACGCCTTACTACGAGATTCCTGAGGGGTATAGTAATGTGTTTCTTTCACAATATTTGTATCCAGATGAGAATAGATAAGAAATAGAAAAGAAGAGAGAAAAGGCCTTTGACCATCTAATTTCCCAACTCTGTCTTCAACATGCCTTCCCCTACGAAATATAAATGATTTTATTGTGTGAGTAAAAAATATATATATATATATTTGTATCCAGTGAGTTCTAGGAACGGCCAGTCTATAATTGTCATTTATTAGTAACGAAGTCATCAGTACTTTTATTCCGTTTGGGAAACGCATTACTTGTTTTATGTCTTATTCGCCAGTAACGCCCTTCTGGCTTTGATTGCAGTAACGCTTATTCATTTTGTAGAAACGTTCATCTTATTTATTAGTAACGCCTTCCTTGCTTTTGATCCTTTCGTATTACTGTGTTACCATTCCTATTGATTCAAAGGGAAACGCCTTTTGGCAACGCAACATTTTTACAGAAACAATCATTCTCTTCACTATTAACGCTGTCATAATGTTAGAACGCAACGTTCATAAGTTATACATTCTTATTTTTGTATATTGTATGTGGAAACGTATTTCTTCTTGTCGTACACGTTACGTTCGTAACGGATGCCTTTTATTTGCATTACCCATGCTGCCCCCCCATTCGCTCATCAACTCATGCTGAATGAATAGGACTTTTAGCAAATTTCGGAGAAAATGAAGCTATTGCAATGGCTTCAAAATTTTTGTAATGAAAATTTTTGGAAATTTTCTTCATGGAAATTCGCTTCACACCATTCTAAAACGATTCCTGAAATTTAACACTTTCATGTGTATATATATTTATATACTTAGTTATTTATATATACATATATCACTCCAGACGATATCTGACCGAGGAATCAAGTTAAAAAAATCCGAAAAAATTTTAAAATGTCAACAACATAAAAAAAAAAAAGGATGAGTTCGTTCGCCCAGAATTTTTGGAGTACTCCAAGGGGTCAAATTTTGAAAATTTAGAGTCAAAAATCGCTAAAAACGTGTTTTTTGAAGTTTTTGGTGTAAATTACTATCCTAAACATAGGAACATAATATGGTATATTCGGAATCAGCGTGGAATTTGCTATAAAAATAACCCACTAAATCAGGTAAAATTATTCTTCGAAAATTTGCTCATCAAATCATGCTGCATCAACGGAACTTTTAGGATTGCTACCGTTCCTGGTGTTTCAAAATGAGAGCTGTATTAATTTTGTGTAACATTAGATGGTGGGATTGAAACTAAGGTATTTCTATCGCTTTTGAGAGGCTTCCTCCACCAGTCCACGGCTATTGAACCACCAGAAGCATTGCGAATAGTTAGAGTGTCGGGAAAGGGGAGTCGGAAGTCTGGTTCAAGCTCATTAGTAAATTGAATCTAAAACACCGGGCACTCCGCTTGAGTGATTCTCAATTTCATGACAAGTATGTCAAAGAAGAACAAAGTTAAAGAAAAACAATTTCCCCACATCATTAATTAATAAAATAGTCCACAGTACTGATAATTACTCCAGAAATAGCAGTGACTACTCTGTCCACACAGCTCCAGTCCCATTTTCAACTAATGTAATTCCTCCTAATTCCGAAACCAATCCACTACCTGCCACTCCAGCTATCAATGGTATCGATCCATCGAATACACTTGAAGTTTCTACTCTTCTTCTCAGAACCATACCATGGGAGACCTCAGCAACACTAGGTAACCCCAACTCTAATGTCAATACTCCCAAATAGAGGTGTGGTTTATGTCAGGGGACTCTCGGAAAAACTTAGCAAAGCCTTATCGAACCAGGTTAAGTGTCACATCTCCTTCAGTACTAAGAGGACCTTAGTAATTTAGTTTATTCAAAGCTTAAATCTCCAGTCCCACCTGAATTCCGCAGTCATGTGGTTTATTCAATAAATTGTGGACTTTGCTCAACCAAATATGGGGCAGTATGTAATTTTCCCGGCCTAATGAAATTGCCTTAA